>LGSM01000039.1:0-108072 GCA_001314345.1 Phytophthora multivora | reverse complement strand
TCCTACCACAGAATTTAGATGGCCATTATTTGACAATTTACGGTATTTGAGGATGTTTGAGGATGGATGTCATGGCCCTCAAATCTCGAAAGAAGTACAATTTTAGAGCTCGAAAACATCTAATTACGTCAAAACAAAACATATCCTAGCGCTTAAGACCTCATTAGAATACCCTTAATGGCAGAGACCACCCAGGGGGGCTGAAAGCGAGAGGGACGTGTCGAGGAGAACTCTAACGAATGCTTGGCTTGATTTTGTGAGTTTGTTTTCACCCCTTCCTAACCCCTAAACACTGTCAAAACTTAAACTGAATTTTCACAAAACTTAGCTTTGTTTTCCCAAATCCACACAGAAAATTGATTCTAAATTCTGTGGTAGCAGCGCGTTCCATGTAATGCGCCACCAGGAAATAAAAGGTAAATAATTTATTTTCTCTCCAAGAGAACCGCTCCCCCCAAAAAACCAAAAGAATTATGCACCGTACAGTTATTTATCCGATCCAGTGCATCGGAGACGTAGGATTTGCACATACATGTACCTCGTCGATCGCCAAGCTTTCTCCATAACTTGAGATGTCACTTCGTCGCAAGATTCGCTGGAGATCGAGAGGAAAAGAGGTCCCTATTCACACTTCGTAGCAGAGAAGTAGCTGCTGACGAGCGAAGTTTCATCGACAGAATCAGTTCGGACAACAAAACGCATCGTCGCCGTTTCTCCGCTCTCGTGCAGAACTTGCAGATGAAGACGCCACGTACTTCCTCACGACTAGCCGGAGCTTTTACGTCATCCTGGTTGGTCATTTCTATCAGAAAGCTGCCCTTGATGGTAACACTCGACTGCTCAACGTGTTGAGAGTGAAAGTGGACTCGAGGGTCAAATCGTTCACATTCTCCAGGCCTTGGAACATAACGCTCAGGCCCAAGAACTTCCTCATTGCAGCTGCAGTTGACTTGAGATCCAACGGCATTCGTTGTCGCTGGCTGATCTCGAGGAACAGACCTGCACTGACGTTGTGTCTAGGTTCACTCTTTCGACTTGGAATTGGGAGGTCGTAGATCTCCTTTTCAGTAAAGAGACCATTCACTCTAGACCCGGTCAATACTTCGAAGTATCTTGCAACAATTCCGGAAAGACTTGTGGGTTATCGTCTGGGACTCTGTACCCAGACAGTTTTGGTCGCTTCACGCCTGGCATCGCCTACGTCATGCCAATCCTGCATCGACGTTTCAGTATACACGTACGTCGCAAGTTCCTCGTCATTTGGAAATGATTCATTTCCTTCAGTCTCGCGTTCTCTTCCTCGGATTTGACGCGGCGTTCCAGTTGTCTCGCTGTGATTTTCTGCCATAATGGCCGAAGATGCGGAGCGAGCAGTTCATTACGCGATGGGGCCTTGTCATTGGCCTTGGACCGCCTGTTCAGCAACAGGTCGTTGAGTTCTCCAACTTCCTCGTTCAGAGTGGCGATCTGCTGCTTCCTTGAAAACGACTTCTCTTGGATCTCGACTTGGTCGTCAGCAGACTCGCCACTTCTGATGTCGGAGGACTATTGCTGCTCTGCAGTCTAGGTCCGACGTTAGAGCAGGCAGCTCTGGTAGAGGTTCTGCAGCCTGCAGATCGAGTTCTTCGTAGCACAAGGCGTCGAGTATGGCTTCGTTTGTGTAGGGGACCCCTGACGGCAACAACATGTTGTCGGCGTCCGATTCATCTTCGAGTGCTGCTAAATTGTCCGGCAGATCGATCTGCGCGAGGAACAAGAAGACGGAGCCGAGGGTCTCAGAGTCATCCAGCATCGCCCACGGATGAAATTGGCAATGGACGAGTGGTGCTGCTCTTCTGTACCGTTATTAGACTACAAAACCGGAGAAAACCATGCCGCAAGGATCCAGCGGGGAAATCGTAGTGATCCATACCACAAATTTGCCAAATGTTTACATGGGCGTTAGAACTGCGTTTATCGGGACTAGTACCTTGCGTATTGGATATGCATCTAACGAAAGCCTATGCAAGAAGCCGCGAAATTCTCAAACTTTCGCCCAGCTGACTCAAAGGTCTGATGAGGGGCGGTCAACAAGAATGGAGTCGTTTACTTCATGCATATATGAATATATATATATTCCATCGTGAGGGATACATGAAGGGCCTGTCATGTTGAGAAAGTATCAACATGATAATGACAATAGCGATCGCGTAGCTGATGACAGTTCGTTTACGTCATTTGTTCAGGTATTCAGGTGTCATCACGTTTAGGCGTTGAAGGCTTCGGACACCAGCAAAAATCAGTTCTTCTCGATCCTTAAGTCACCTTGTATCATGCATGCATGACTGGAGATTTACTGCTGCGTCATGGATCCAAGACGACTGCTACTGGAACCAATTACGTAGCAAAAAAGTAATGGTAACGTATTGAGAAGCAAAGATGACTGACTCGTGATCAACTTTCGTTTCGTCCTGCTGAGACACACGAGAGAATCCAGCGATGGAGCTGTTAGTCAGGATCTGCAAATTTGCGTGGAATTTTTACGACAAGTGAAAGAAAAGTACCAAGTATAATACTTCAAGTAATACGCTACCGTAAATTATCCGACCGAGTGCTTGGACTCGTCGATCGCCAAGCTTTCCACTTGTTCCATAATGCGAGACATCATATCGTCCCATGCAGCTACACCGCTGGCAAGACTAGCTGGCGTTCGAGGGGTGGGAACGTCCCGATGAACTCGTGTTGCAGTGAAGTAGCTGTCGATGACTGAATTTTCATCGACAGAATCTTCCGTTCGGACAACGATACGCAGCGTCGTCCGCGTGAAATAGCCCGCCGTTTCTCCGTCCTCATGTAGAAGCTGCTCCGCCAGGTTCTTGCAGATAAAGACGACGCCATCGTTCTCCACGTATTTCCTTACGACTCTCCGGATCTGCGAGCCTTTCACTTCATCCCGGTTGGTTGTCTCCACAAGGAAGCTGCTCCTGGCTGTATCGTTCGACTGATCGACGTGGTGGGTGTGCACATCGACTCGAGGGGCGAATTCCTTCACGCTCTTCATGTCTTCGAGCATCGTGCTCTGGCCCAATAACTTCCACGTTGCAGCCGCAGTTGTCTTGAGATCAAACGGCACTCGGTGTCGCTGGCTGATCTCAAGGAACAGACCTGCACTGACGTTGTGTCTAGGTTCACTCTTTCGACTGGGAATAGGCAGATCGTAGATCCCCTTTTGACTGAAGACTTCTTTCACTCCGACGTAAAGTTTGTCAACGTCTTGTAACATGTTCTCGAAAACTTGTGGGTTATCAGCTGGAACTCTGTATCCGGTGAGTTTCGGCCGCTTGAACCCCAGCATTTCCTCCATCATGTTGATCCGCGTTCGACGCTTGAGTACGCGCCGCAAGTTCCTCGCTTCTAGAATCTGAATCTGCATCATTTCTTTCAGTCGCGCGTTCTCTTCCTCGGACTTGACGCGGCGTTCCCACTGTCTCGCAGCAAGTTTCTGCCACATCGGCCCTGTGATCTGTACATTATTGATAGGCACTGGAGTCTCAATGGCTTCGGCCTTGGACTGGCAGGTCCGCAACTGCTCGCTAAGCTCTCGAACTTCCTCGGTCAGTGTGGCGATCTGCTGCTTCGCTGACACTCGCTGTCTCTTGGTTTTCGACTTGGTCGTCTGCGGGTCCGAAGGCGGCGGACTGCCGTCGCTCTGCGAGTCTTGGTCCGGCGTTAAGGCGGCCGCCTCTGCCTCCTTCAGATCGAGTTCATCGTGGCACAATACGTCCAGCATGGCTTCGTCTGCGTGGGAGATCCCCAGCATTTCATTCGCGTCAGACTCATCTTCGAGCGCAGTTAGCACCGGCAGGTCGACCTGCGCGAGGAACGAGAAGACGGAGTCGAGAGTCTCGGGATTGTCCAGCATCATGGCTCAAATTTGTCAATGGACGACTGGCGTTGCGGTGCTGTACACGGCTAATAGGAGACTAAACCTTGCCGCAAGAATCCAGCTGGATGGCATGGCAAATCGTTCTGATGCTGTGCCCACAGCATGTTTACCGAACGTTAGAAGCTTCGTTGTCGACATCACTACCGGTACGCTCAACTTGCGTAAATTTATACATGTATATTGCCCCCAACCGAAGCTCTTGCAAGACGGAAATGCTCAAAACTCGACTCGAGGAGTCTTGAGTCAGGTTTTCCTGAGCAGGGGAGGGTCAACAATGAAGAGGCTCAATTGGAGACCACTAAGCTCCCGTCGTCGTGTTGACAAAGGTGATCGCGTACTTCATGACAAAGATCGATTACGCCAATTTGTACGGGTGTCAAGACTTTCAGACTGCACTGTTACCTGTACATGTAGTAAGTTCGAGCCCTTCAACCAACAAAATCCAGTTCTTCTCACCTCAAGTCACGAGTACGTGCAGTGCACGGTGCACGTATGGCTTGAGTTTGACGACTACTGTGCATGTACACTGTGTCATCTCTTTGTGGGGGATCCAAGGTGAGATCTGCCAGTGGAAGCGTCGAGCATCGTTGGAGATGGATTTTCTTCTCGGTCTCCACTTGGTCTTTCGTGGCTCGACTCTCGCGGTCCCCATCAAGGCGGTGATCGAGCACCTCTGCAAGTCGCGATCCGTCCTAAGAACTCAGGGCCACACTGGACTCTGACAGCTGATCGCTTGCTTTTCCACAGCACATAGAGGAAGCTCTGGTGGAGGAAGAGGAAGAGACTTTTTGCCACATGGCTGGGACAGCTCCCCGAGACCGTCTCACAATTCAAAGTACGAAACGTACGCAACAACCTCGAGCCATGAGTGGTTTAACCCCCAACGCCTTCGGGAATGAGCCCACGGGGCTGCAGGACGTGCTCGCGTTTATCGCCGACTTCGAGATGGAAGACGCGAGCTCCAGTGCCAACCACGAAAGTGATGGCTGCATGGAGAAGGAGGTCTCAACGGGCAAAGGGCAAGGTGCCAGTCTGGAAGAACTCTTCGTGGATGATGGTCGACGACCGTCTCCAACCACTGCTATAGCCAGCAGCAATGCGCTAAACGTGAACGAGACTCTGCGGTCTTTAAACGCTCTGGGAAGCTCAACCACCGTAACTCCTCGTCGCCATCGCGTAAGTCGCAAGGAAGAGCTGGACTACCTACGCAAGAAGGTCACACAGATGGAAGACAAACTGCAGCACCTTAAGGACCGAGCAGAAGGCGGAGGTTCTCCAGCTCCTGCTGCTCCTGGTATCCCTGATGATAGCAAGGCTGCAATGCAACTTGAACAGTCCATTGCGCTCTGGAAGAAAATGGCAGAGCGACAGAAAAGTCAACGGGATTTGGTCGAGTCAGAGAATGCCAAGCTCCGGGAGAAGCTCAAGACGCAGGTTCGGATGGCCAAGAGTTTGCAGCGTATTCTGCGGAAGCGTGAACGAGCAGCAGAGCAGGTACGGTGGTCGCCTTTGTCAATCGTTTCTAGTATTTAACCATCGCTATTGCGTAGATTTCTAGTGAAATCCCAAAACGAAGGAAGCACTTGGCGTCCGGTCAAGCAGTAGCTACTGGAGGCGACTTTCATTCGCTGGAGCAGAATCTTGACGCGTTGTATGCTCTTACCGACGAGCGTTTGTCCATGTGCCCAGCAGCATCAGGTTCTCAGCTAGTTCTGCGTGAACAAGACGTCAAGTACAACGACTTTGTCGGCATGTTCCTGGAGTTTCAGCACAGCAAATTGGTTCCGTTCGATGTGAATGCTGTCAGCAGAGCTACTTGGCGGCACATGAGCGAGCCTGGCATGAAGTTTAACTCTTACTTCGAGGAGGTACGCAACGACGCTTTCACTACGACATGGATAGCGTACAGTACCTAACTCATCCATTTACCTCGCATAGCAGTCGACTGAGACCACGAACAACTCAATTTTGCGCAGATTTGGCGTCGAGATCACGCAGGACGAGCGTATCGCCAAGATGGGCGGAAGACAAGCGATCCGCCGATACGTTGAAAGCGACCGGATTGTGATCGTTCGAAACTCCAATATCGACAGTGTAGAACTAGAAGGTGCAGCTGCAGGAGGTCTCACGTTTCGAGACGTTGGCTGGCTCGTACTGAAAGACGTGACAGGCCAAGTCTCGGCTTCTGGGCCGATGACGCTCCTTCAATCGTACTCCACGCTCACTCCGGATGTGGATCTAGACGCGCAATGGGAAGTTGGTGCGTTGACAGACTTTGTACTGCAGTCCCGCCAAGACATGGAGATAGGGAATGAAAGTATCGTAGAAAACTTACTACTAGAGGAAGCAGCCAAGAGAAGTGCGTAGTAATCCTCGTGCTGTAATGAACAACGATAAAATTAAAAAAAACGTCATGAACCTTCCGATGCTCGATATTGCATCAACTATTCTAGGAGAAAATGATCAGGTTTGTACTGCTGGCATGAGCCCTAGATCCTCGAATCTGAGCGCAAGAACAAACGTTCCGCTCTATCCAACCAACGTAGTAGTAGTAATTAGTGATTTCCCCATTCAGTATTCCGTCGCTTCAGTGAAGATGCAAGTTGCTAATCTGCAGGACTCGGCTGATTTCGATGAGCTCCTAACTTACATAGGTGGTGGCGACTTGGACGGTGTTCAGCCTTCACCCTTTCCGGATGCGATGGACATTGCATGGCTGAATGACTTCAATGGACTGTTCGAAGAGACCAGTTCATCATTTGTGGAGCCCACAACTATCGAAAAGGGCTCGCCAACCCGAGCTGAGGCTTTGAATGAGGATTCTCCTACGGAAGAAAATAAACTCCAGACATTAACCGTGAGAGCCGCTGCTACAAAAGCAACAAGGAAGTCTCTTGGTCGACCGCGTGTTAGTCGAAAAGAGGAACTCGAGTACTTGCGCTTGAAGGTGAAAGAGATGGAAAACAAGCTTCACGAGCTGAAAGAGAACTCCGACAACGACCACTCTCCTCCTCCAGTGGACATGTCGTCAACCGCCAGTGAGCAGCAGAACTCCATTCAGACAGAGCATTCCATCGTCCTCTGGAAGACGATGGCTGAACGACAGAAGCACCAGCGAGAGGTGGTTGAGGGCGAAAATGTCAAACTGCGCGAGAAGCTGAAGACACAAGTGCGGATGGCGAAGAGTCTTAAGCGAATCCTCTGCAAACGCACCCGGGATGAAGATCAGGTACAGATTCACGCCTTCTTTTCAAATAATAGTTTACTTACTCGTCGTTTGTTTAGATGCTGAATATTCCAAAGCGCACGAGGCCTTTGCACCACGATGCGAACAGTACCGCCTCGCTTTACGAGGGAATGCAGCAGTATCTTGATGAGCTGTACCTGAAGACAGACAAGCAGATTGCACAAAACCCTAAGGCATCATTGGCAAACCCAGTTATTCGGAAACGAGACGTCAAACACAGCGACGCTATGGGAATGTTTCTTGAATTCCTGGACAGCAAACTTTGGCCGTTTGATATCGACACTGTCAGTCGAGCAACTTGGCGCTTTTTAACGGAGGCTGGCCACAAATTCAACAAGTACATCGAGGAGGTAAGTTTATATGTGTGTCACCTTGCACAATTTATTAAGCTAACGTTTTGGAACTTTCAGCATGTCGAGGTAAGAGGCAACACGATGCTGCGCAAATTCGGAGTCGAAATCAACCATGGCACCAGCGTTGCTGTCCTGTTCGGGAGGCAAGTGACGCGTCAGTATGTCGAACGAGATCGAGTCATCCTTGTCCGTCACTCCATTATCGACGAAATTCAACTCCCAGGTGGTCCGACTGGAGGTCTCACCTTTTGTGAGTCGGGATGGATCGTGCTGGAACGTGCTCCAGCGGAATTTAGCGGCGGATCAGCGACTCTAACTCAATCGTACTCAACGATATCTCCCGACGTTGACTTAAACGCTCAGTGGGAGGTTGGGACTCTGACAGATTTCGTACTCCAATCGCGTGAAGACGTCGAAGCAGGTAACGACGCGATCCTAGAAAGTTTACTTCTGGAGGAGGAAACAGGTAAGCAATAAATGCTTGACAAACACTACTTGAGAATATCCTGTTGAATACTGCTTGCAAAATCAGCAAATACGTCCTTCTCCGACTTGAAGTACCTTCCGATAACAAAACCGTTCAGCAAGTCCTCATTGTTTCTTCGAGCAGGAGATCTTCGACAGACTGGTGAATTCCGTCGAGGTTTTCGAGGAATGAACTGCTCACAATATCGGTTAGTAGCATGAGTTCTTCTTGACTTCGTGGCATTACCTCCGGTAGCTCTGTCCTCACTCGCACGCAAGTCTGGATGATACATGACTCCAAGGATTCGTCACCACTGCTGTGATGTTCGACCAATGTCCACCCCGTGTCGCGGTGCCGCATATTCTGAGCGCTGCTAAGAGTTCCTTTAACTTTCGTTTCACATGCCCACACGAACACACACCTATCTTCCTCAACATAGCGTTTCACAGCAAACCAGGCGTCCTTCAGCACTTGGTGTTGCCTATGCTGTACCGTGAACGCCATCTTCGCGGAAAGCGTATCCTCAGACCCATCAATTAGCTGCACCAGTGACAACAATTCCGTTATAACAATGTCTACAACCCACTCACGCTTTAAAAGCACCTACCGAGTAATGTCCATCGCGAAGTTTGAGGTGTGGCTGGGCCATGCAACGCCAGAACTGCGTTGCCGTCGTGTGCAGCTCAAAAGGCAGAATTTTAGACGCGAGAAACTCCATAAACATACCATAGACACCGTCAGGCTTGACTTGCACATGCTGACCATCCATCTTTTGTGCAGCGAAGGCGTTTTGTCGAAAGGCAGCGTCAGTTTCCATGTACTGTTCGTCCAACTGCTTCAAGATCCTGTCAAAAACGACGTTTTCGGTCTCGTACTCGACACGGACCCGTTTTCTCTCGTTTGCCCAGGCTCCAGACTCCTCCAGTGCCGAGCGCTTCCTTAATAGCTTCTCCAGATTCTGCACAATGGACAGTTGCCCCTCCACCATGCCTCGAAGCTTCTCGTTCTCCCTTTCCGCTCTTTTCTTGCCTTCAAGCTGGCGTCTCGCGACTTTCCTCCACACTGCTTCCTGGCCCCCTTCAGTCGCGTCTTCCCTCTTCTGTAGCTGTTGAAGCTGCTCTTCCAGCTCTTTGGCTTTTACTCGAAGAAAATCCAGCTCGTCTTTGCGTCTTTTGCGCCGAGGAGCAGGTTTTGATGATAAAGTGCTGGATGTGGGATCAACACTGACGTTCATGTGATCTGGAGACGTCTGTGGGTCGCTGAGGGCGTCACCAGGGCTGCTCTGACTACTAACGGGCTTGGAAACGTCCTCCACGAGCTGAACAGGCTCGGGAAACAGCAGCGACGGGTCCAGATCATGCGGTAAGTCGCTGGTTTGAGGTTTCGCGAGGAAATCGGCGCCCAATTCGTCGTCTTCAGGCAATAAAAGGTCGTCTAGCGTGGGGATATCGTCTAGCAACGAGGAATTGAGAGCACTGACGTCGGTGCCGGAGAGATTTAGCAGCAAATCAGAGGACATGACGAGCGGGTTCTTCGATCTGCTAACTGAAAAAAGAGAGGAGTGATGATCAGTAGTAGTGCCTCGAATAGAAGACCCTGCTTTATTTTAGCGTTTCTATGGAGATGAATGTCTTGGAATTTGTAAGACCCACTTCAAGTTGAGCCAAATGAAGAACTTCTTCAGAAGAAGACATACAAGTACGGTATATTACGCGGAGCTGCCGTCACTGGCTCAGCATGAGAGTCCTCTGCTAGCTACGAATGTATGACCCAACAAACGAGACGCTTGGTGTTGCCTACAGCATCTTGGACTTGAGATCCGCGAAAGCCTTGAGCGGATCGTCACCTTCCGGGTCCACGACGTCCGCCAACTTTCCCTTGGTGCGCGCGTCGCGCATGCGGTGCCAGATAGCCGTGGCGCGCTTGCGCTCCGTGATGAGGCCGAAGAGCGCGCAGATGTCGATGAGCAGCTTCGTGGGGTTGAACTGTAGGAACTCGCCCTCGCCCGTGGAGTAGTCGTACGGGAACTTGTGGTGCCAATTGTGCCAGCCCTCGCCTAGCGCCAAGACGGACACGAGCCAGTTGTCGCGAGGGCAAATGGTGTCGTCGTACTCAGCCGAGCCGTAGAAGTGCGTGGCGCTGTTGACGAGCCACGTCGCGTGCAGGTCCAGCACGTAGCGAAGGAAGCCGCAGACGAAGAGCGCGTTGAACCAGTTCTCACCGGCGAAGTGCATGGTCACCATCATGGGGAACACGAAGCACATGAAGAGGTTGCCCCACGGGTTGAGCTTCTCCTGTAGCACAACCGTCCAGTCAGCCCACAGGTCGTCGTAGTTGAGGCCCTCGCCGGCCTTGACCACCTTAGGGTCCTTCTTCACCAGCAACCAACCCATGTGTGCGAAGAAGAAGCCGCGGCCGGAGTTGTGCGGGTCAGCGCTCGTGTCCGAGTACTTGTGGTGCACCCGATGGTCGCGGCTCCAGTGGAAGATGGTGCCCTGGTTGGCCATGGCGTTGCACAGCATGAGCAAGAAGCGGATGAGGCCGCACGCCTTGTAGCTGCGGTGCGCCCACAGGCGATGCGCACCCATAGTGATGCCCAAGCCGTTGAGGACGTAAAGCCCGAAGAGCCACCAGTACGTCTGCGTCTTGCATTCCGGCAGGCATGTGGCGCCCACGACGGCGCCAATGTGTACGAGCGTGATGTAGTAGATCATCGGCCAGTTGGCGTTGCGGTAGTTCTCCACCCAGTTCACCATAATGCTTAGCTGTTGCGCGTGGTTGTCGCCCGGTGCTCAAGTGCGCTCGAAGACGGAAAATGGACAATGAGCTTCCTGGATCGGGTGCTTTGCGCTCGCTTAGAGGGCGGATGATGCCTGGCGCCCCAGCCCACCCGAACTTCGGGGGGTACGGTACCGCCAGTCGATGTCACGCGCATGTTGGGCCTTGTGTCATCGCGTCACTCACAGTATTTAACGCCGAGAGCTGATCAACCTCCTTGAAGGGCATCCAAGTGTAGGGATCCGCCTGAACCGTCCAATTGCCGCGTTTCTCTCGTGCCCATACTCGGTGTTAGTGTTCGGCGTAGACATTACATTGCACGGGGACATGGCCAAGCAACGGGCGTCAAACAACAGGCGCCAATGATGTCAGTGCTTGGCTCCGTTGCCCGGTGGAATTCCGATGTATCTGGCCGTCAGCTCACAGCGTACGATGATGAAGCAAGCGTTGATGGCACGCAAGATGCTGGCTGTCAGTAGGGTATTGGATAGGGTGCGGGGAGAGCCAATTGAATAGGATATGGAGCGATACCTCTTCTCCTCCTGCGCTGGTTACTTTCCAATTGTTATGTCACCACGATGCACTTAGCGTGTGCACAAGAGATAGCGTCGATGGAGCATCGGAATCCAGTGGTGCGTCAATTTGGTAAAGATTCATTTGACCCTACTATGTGAGAAATGCGCTTAAGCATGGAAACGTGTTGAACAGCAATCGAGCAAAGTTGTACAGTGCAAACTTCGTTTGCAGCATTTTTCCACGGTGGTCGCGGACTCCCGATTGGGAGTTTTGAGGTGGCGTGTTGCCCATTTTTCACAGTGTGGCTCTCTTTATAAACCACTCGAGCACCAACGACCAGCTAAGCTTTATTGTCTGTTGATTCAACTGCGTTGAATGCTTTGTTGGAAAGTGCGTAGAATGCCGATCACTGCTGACACCAACGGAGCCTTTGTCATTGGGACCAAAGATACACGACACCATTTTGCGGTACGCCAAAGACAACCGGTACATGTAGCACTCTTTGTTAGCCTGTCGACGCGCTTGCTACAAGCAGGCCACTTAACGGCCTTGTACTTGCACTTCCAGTAAACAAGTCCAAGTGCTTTGCCGCGTCCAACACCTTATGGTGTCAATGAACACCATCCAAGGCTAGACAACCCACTTGCACAAGGTACAGCAGTACTCAGTACTGTAGGTGGCACCTACAGTACTGAGTACTGCTGTACCTTAGGTCACCTACTAGGTGGACAAGTCGATGTTGCCAATAACGTCCTCATGCGTCTCAATTGGACACTTCAATGGCACGCCCAGTGGCGATGGTCAGTCTGAATCTGAAGTCTGCACCTGCATGGCTTTGTCTTCTTGTGAGGAATCAATCGCTTTAACCACCACATGGGCTGGGCATGTCTCTCTCGCTGCATTGGAACCAGCCAAGCTCGCATTGTTGGCGAAAAGTGCCTCAGCAGGAATCTGCTGTTCTCTCAACTGGAGCCGCCGCCTCGTCCGCTACCTTCACGCAGAAATGCAGCCCAGACGATCAAAAGTATCGGGAAAGTCCCCATTAGTTGCTTACATACAAAGGTCCTGGTAGTGAGTGTGCTGTAGGCGACAGTGCTACAGTCTGTAGCTTATTGCATAGAGAGCGTCGAGAAGCGCATGTCGAAGGAGGAGGGAAGGTTGAATTTAACCAAAACGCCCACTTTTATCGGGTCACAGCACAAAAACCTCCTGTCATCTCTTTCATTATCTTAATTTTTCCTTACCCTAATCCTATCTTCTACTCCAAAATAACAGGTGCATTCCTCAATACGCACAGTGCCAATTCCATACAATTCCTCAGTCATTAGCGAATTCCTACAGTCATGTGCGTGACGGACCTCCCTGGCGACCCAGACGGCGTCTTGGTGCTCCACGACGTCATGGAGCTCGTGGACGAGGCCTACCAACCTGTCGAGGGCTCCACTTCAGCCAACGCTTCGCCCATCGTCTTCGATTCGGACGACGAAGACCTGGATGTGCCTCCACTTCGTCCTCGACGCGCGTCGAGACGCAACGCAAGCCACAGACGCCGCCAACAGGACGAACGATGTTCCGGAGGAGCAGAAAGCGACGACCCAAGCCTCAGAGTCACGTCGTTGGCTGCTCCTCCAGTCTTCGGAAGCCCCGCAATGCTGGACTTGGGGGGAGATGACACGGACGAAGACGTTATGGGCGGCGTCTACCACGGAGCGGTGACAGCTAAACTCAAGCAGCCGATGGAGCAGTGGAGACTTAAGTCCAGTATCACAGACGTGAGTGTGACCCACACTCCTGCAGCCGCTTCTGCGCGAATTAATTCCGAGAAGACGAAACCAGTTAAAACCAAGCCAATTAATGAGGCCAAGGGCACGCCCCAACGCCGCATGAACCCGAAGGATGAAGTGCAGTATCTCCGTGGAAGAGTGAGGCAGCTGGAACAGACTCTGGAGACGCTGAGACTGCAGGCTTTGGCGGACAAAGAGAAGGCCATGGAGACGGCCATCGTGTTCAACTTGGTTCCACAGCCGGAGCTGCTCGCACCATCGAACAACAGTCCGGGATCTCCCGCTCAGACGCAGACAGTGAAGGATAGGGGAATTCTTGGAGCAGGAAGTCCTGCAGCCGTGGACTGCATGGCGAGCAGTCAGAGCGGATCTGTGGCATCTAGTGAGGGGCTTTGGGAGCGCATCGCGACGTTCCAGAAGGCCGAGTACGAGAAATCCATGAAGCAGAACAAACGCCTCCGGGTCATGGCCGAGCAGCAGCTGCGAGCTCTTAAGCAGCTCGAAGTGGCTTTCCGCAACCCCCGAGCTGTAAGCCAGTAGTTGTGCTTGTATATCGTGGTAACAGTGCTTCCACCGAACCTCAGAGGATGTCCCCGACCTTATCTCTGTCCTGTCGTCCTTGTGCCAGGTCATTCGTGCGTTGCAGAGTAAAAGTCGACCGGAGAAATTGTTTCGTGGCAGTCTGTTCGACAGCGAGGCCGCCATCTTCGACTCGCTTCAAGTGGAGCTGGAGACGCAGTACCACCAGACCGACAGCATCTTCCAGTCCGCTGGTCTTTCCCACTTCGAAGGCGACATGGCGTGCTCAGCTGCGCTGCGATCAAGTCCAAGTGGCGACGGGGTGTTCCTGGAAAACAGCGAGTGCAAGGTCTTCCCGTTCGGTCTCAACGCTGTGGATCAAGCTGTGTGGCAGTGCCTCACCGACCGGCACGCCGAGTTCCATCCTGGATTGTACGAGGTTCGTGAGGTCGCGGACGACGTTGTGGCAGTCAAAATCTCCGACTTGGTGCAGCTTCCCAGTGCCGAAACTCGTGTGACGGTCTGGTTAACCGTGAAGCGCTTTTACGAATGGTCTGATGACGGCCGGAAGCGGATCATCTGCGTTTGGAACGCCATGGTGCAGACCGAAGGCTCGCTGGATATCCGGCTGCACGAAAGAGGTTGGAACGTGCTTCGTCCGCTCACATACACGGCCTGTGTCGATCCGAACTGTGCCATGAGTTTCACGCAAACTTGTATGCGGATTTCACCTATGGGTCGGACTGAGTTTCCAGCTAGTGCTGTGGCCGTCGGGACGCTGGCAAATGTTCTTGTGGGCTGCTATCACCGCACTGTGATCGTCATGCACCACGTGCTGGAGAAACTTCTGCTCGTCGAGGATACTCGATGTCTCTTGGGCTGAAACGCAAATGTCGGAGCGAAGTGACTGGGTCAACACTTGCGTTTTGCACTCCAACGCGAGCACCAAACGCACGATGGGGAAGATGGTGGGGGAAAACGGTTTGCTGTATGCATTTATGTACCTGTACTGTACAATAAAGATCGTCTTTCGTGTAGATTTCTACCAAGTTTTTGTCATGACAACGCCGCTACTTCCCAGTGACGACTCGGCTCAACCACAGCATTCCTTCATCAACGCCTTGGCCAGACAGAGCCACTGTCTTCGATATGTGCGACGGGTTTCTGGTCACACGATGCAGTGCCAACGTCTCACGAAGTTCCTCCACGTGCATACAACCCGGTTGGTCCTGCTTGTTCGCCAGCACCAGCAGCTTGCAATCACGTAGCGTGTCGTCCTCAAAGACACGATGCAGCTCATAGACCGCTTCGTCAATCCGGTCACGATCAGCCGAATCGATCACGAAGATCACAGCGTCCGCACCTTCGTAGTAAAAACGCCACAGAGGACGCAATTTGCTTTGGCCGCCAATATCCCAGGCCGTAAACTCGATATTCTTGTACTTGAACGTCTCGACGTTGAACCCGATGGTTGGGATGGTGGTGATCGCCTCGTTGAGCTTCATTTTGTACAGTAGCGTGGTCTTGCCTGCACCGTCGAGACCCAACAGGAGAATACGACTCGGTTTCGTCCAATAGTTGGCCATGCGGTCCAGCGCCGCTTCCAGATACTGACTTACGTAGTTGCCCATGCTTCAATTGTTTCCTTTGGTGTTGGCAAGTGCGTTGGAAATGTAGTTGTGGCCGGAACTTCAGTAAATCTCTCCGAAATGTAGCCATCTGTCATGCTTGACAAAACTTGACTTGGCGAATGCTGATTGGCCCGTACGTTGAAGTGGATCAAGTAGCCAATCGCGATCTGCCAGCAATCGCCCAACGTTCAAACTTGAAAGAGATACTCAACGTCAACTGCCCGCACAATTGGCTCTGGTCTCCCAGGTCTCCTCCACTTACAGCGGTTCAGCTCCAAAATCGTGCTCCATCAAGATATTCTCCACCGTTTGAAAGAGCCAACTCAGATTTCGATGAACAGCTTCAAGAAGCAGCTCCGTGATCGCACCAGTGCGTTGGCCGGGAGTGTCGAGTACAGCAGCTGAGAGGGATGGCGTGAGCCGCATGCAGAGTTGAATAATCGTCTCGTCACAACGTTCTGGAGCAACTGCATGCTCTGCGGCTTCAAACGGGACAGGACGAATGACGACCCACGCACGCTGCATCATCTTGAGCCCATGAAGCACATCGCGCGGGCCTTCGCTCTCAGAAGCCGACTCGAGAGTAATCACTAAACGCCCTTGCTCCACGTATTTCTTCATGGCGAACCGCATCTGCATCCGCGCTGCCGTGTTATTCACGCGTAACGTGGTGATGGCCTTCGCTCGAATCGTATCCGGCGAACTGGCAACAGCATGATACGTGCCGTCCGCCAACTTGACGTGATCTCTCGACAGACACCGCCATACTGCTGAACAAGTCTCCTCCATCCCAAACGGAACCACTTTAGAGTTGGTCGCTTCCAAAGTCAGCGCCTCCGTCTCGCCAACATGGAGACTTGAGACGTCCGATCCCTCCTCCAGACTCTGCATGACTGGATGCCGGGCACAAACGGCGTCTACCTCTGCATAGACTGCGTCCATATCTCGTAGCAGGGTCTCGTACAGTGCGTCTTCGCTTGCTCCACTGCAATAATGACTGAACTCCAGTCGTGCCTGGAGCTGCGCTGCCTCTGTGCCCTCGTCTCTCCTTGAGCTGTTCTTCTTTAGCAGCTTCTGCAGACTACGAGCCAATTTGATCTGATCCGTGAGCGACTCCTTTAGCTGAAAGTTCTGCATCTCAGCCCGTTGTTTCTCCACCAATTGGCGCTTGGCAATACGTTGCCACCTCATTGCACGTCCTCTGATTTGTACGGAAAGCGCCTTGTTCTGCTTGTCTTCCCCTTTAGAGGCCATCAATTCTCGTCGTTTGGCTTCCAGCTCTTGCTCTAAAGCTTGCACTTTATTCCGAAGGTAGTTGAGCTCTTCCTTCTGCCGTTTACGTGTCGAGTTCTGCATCGGGGGCTTCGAACTCCCTATTTTGTCCTGGTCCATCACTTGCTCCTGTTCCATCCCTTGAAAACGCAATTGCGACGTTATTTCTGCAGCATTTCGACCTCTAGACGCTCCAATACGCAGATCCCCCGGTGTTGCATCAGCTGGCTGCGCTTTCACTGGCAAACGCAGCGTAGAATCCGCCGAATTAAACACCTCAAACTGGCCGAAAATGGGCGTGTGAGGCGTCTCCATGTACCCAGCGAACGGCTGCAGGCCAACGCCCGACGGAGGAAGGAGATCCGCGCCTATGAGTTCATCCAGGAAGCCTGGGGGCAGCTCCGCAGACAGCGCCACGTCGTCCAAGAGGCTGCGATCGTCGGCACTCATCGCCTAGTTACTAAATGTGAAGAATTAACGTAAAAAGGAGGTTAAAACTTGATTAGCAAGTTGAGCTAATCTGCAGTCCGCCACGTTGAAGCAAAAAGGCCCTGGACTGGTAAATTACCAATTGATGACGTTGTAGCAATCGACCGTCGGGCTCTGACGCCGCATAACTCAATTCGCCCGCCATGACCAACGTCGCTATCATTTACTACTCCATGTACGGCCACGTGGCCAAGTTGGCGTCGTCCATCAAGGCCGGCGTCACCTCTGTGCCTGGCGTTAAAGCTAGCGTCTACCAAGTCCAGGAGACGTTGAACGACGATCTGCTCAAGGCCCTGCACGCCCCGCCCAAGCCCGATCTGCCTGTCGCCACCCCCGACGTCTTAAAGAACGCGGACGGCATCCTGCTGGGCTTCCCCACTCGATTCGGCATGCTTCCGTCGCAGGTCAAAGGGCTCTTCGACGCCTGTGGAGGTCTGTGGGCCAAGGGGGACCTGATCGGCAAGCCGTGCGGCATCTTCTTCAGCACTGGGTCGCTTGGTGGCGGACAGGAGACGACGGCTATGAGCATGACCCCGTTCATCGCCCACCACGGCATGAATTTTGTGCCGTTGGGCTATCGATCCCCTCTGGTTGGTTCCAACGAGGAGGTGCACGGCGGTAGTCCGTGGGGCGCAGGTACTCTCGCTGGAGATGGTTCGCGTCAGCCGACGGAGCTGGAGCTGGAGATTGCCAAGATTCAGGGCCAAAGCTTCGCGGAGATTGCCAAGAAGCTGAAAGCGTAGGAACTGTGCTACAGTTACTGTAGTTTTGCTACAGCGAAAAATCAAAAGAAGATGAAGCATTTGAGAGTTTTGAAGTCGAATTGTTCATTCTGGATGTTCAACAATTGACGGACATCGCCACATTCTACGCCGCCAGCTTCTTGGTGATCTCAGCGAACTTCTTGCCCTGCATCTGCGCCACCTTCAGCTCCAAGTCGGACGGTTGACGCGATCTGTCACTGTTGGCCACAGTGCCCGAGCCCCAGAGACTGCAACCGTGCATCTCGTCCGAGGCCTCAATGATGCCCCCACGCAGCGCCAGAGGCACGAAAAGCATGCCCAGATGCGCAATGTACGGCGTCGTGCTCATAGCGGACACTTCCTGGCCCCCGCCCCGAGATCCACAGCTGAAGAAGACGCCGCACGGCTTGCCGATCAGTTCCCCCTTCATCCACAGAGCCCCACAAGAATCGAAAAGGGCCTTCATCTGAGCCGGAACCATTCCGAAATGCGTGGGGAAACCCAGCATGATACCGTCCGCGTTCTTGAGTACTTCAGGTGTCGCAACTGGAAAGTCAAGTTTGGGCGGTGCGTTCAGTTTGGCGAGCACTTGGTCGTTGAGCGTCTCCTTCACTTGATACAGTTCAGCTTCAACGTTGGGGACCGATTGGATGCCAGTCTGGATTGCCGCAGCCATTTTAGTGACGTGGCCGAAGGTGGAGTAGAAGACGATGGCGATCTTGGTCATCTTGTTGTTGTTGTTGTTTTTGTTGGACGACGCAAATTCGTTTGTGAGTGTCAGATTTTGCATTGAACAGCACGGATGTATGGAGGATACGTAGCTATAGCGAAGTAAAACTTATCAACATTCCTATATGAGCGTAACCAGTTTTGGATTATTTTCATGAGCGTAACCCAAATTTGGATTACTTGGTATTTTTCTCCATATTTTACTGAAGTCGAATGCGAGATTGCTCCACGACTACGGAGATCATCGTTAGCCCAGCTCCTTCAGCTTCCAGCTCTCAATAATACCAAGACTACAGTGTAGTGATTTTCAGATAAAAAAAACGCTTTTGAATTTCTCCTTGATCTCTAATGCCAGCCTTCTCTGGCGCGGTGTTATCACAACTCCAAAGCCCTACGGCCAGAAAAACACTGATGTATTCGCTGTTCATTAGAAAGTCTTGCACCCTCGCCTTCCTTAATCACCACCATTATTGTGTGAAAGAAAACCATTGGATCGGTTTATGATAATGAATCGTGGACTGTACCACCTCGCAACTGTTGATCCTGCTCCGGAACCACCACCAGCACGTGCACAGGACCCTTTCCAGCAGCTGCTTCTTCATCATTCACTTCGCCCAGTTGACTACTAGCCAGCCCAACGGCTCGAAGCTTCGCGTCCGTAAACTGTAGATGCTTGTAGTCACTCGTGTCACTCACACTGTTCTTCACCTCGTTTTCCGTCAGCCACGCGCCGTCCTTCTTGGCCAGCAAGAGCTGCAGGTCTTCGGCGCCATACGTGATCGTCTTCGAGTTCTCCTCCTTCATCGCCTTCTTCAAGTCATCCACCGAGTCACTCTCATCTACTCGCACCGAGAATTGTCACCAACGAGGAAACAAACCATCTTTCTCCCAAGATTCTCGAATGAGATGAAGAGAACTGTCTGTTTCCGACAATTGTAATGGGAATTTCCCTGAAAATGCAGAGATTTAACCTTAACCGTGTAGTATCGATTAGCGAGGATGTGCGGACGCAGAGTTAGGCTGCAACATCTCCTTCGACGGGCAGGGAGGATCTGGCCAGCTTCGAACTTGTAGCTCCGCACGTCCCATGATCCTCAGCTGAGCGTGCTCCAGTCGAGTCTTCGAAGCGATCTGGTGCTGTCTCGCCTTGGGGCTGCGCAAGCGTTGCATACTTTTCTTTTCTTACAAGTGCTCCACAATTACTCCTTCAGCTTCGAGCTGTGACCATTCGCTGTCAGTTAAAAGTGCCCACAGGATTCTTGAATCAATGTGTCCTCCACGAAATGATTAAATCGAGTGATCGAGCTTTCCCAGGCCGCAACCCCCATGTCAATGAATGTCCGAGGCACCCTATGCAAACCGAGAGCATAGGTATCGTGACTTGTCGTGGATTGTCGATGCGACTCGATAATTGTTGTAGGACCGGCATCAGCACGTGGACCGTGCCGAACAATCAGTCGTGTTGTCTCCTGAAAGGCGATAGCAACATCTGACTCTGGCTCAATTAACCGGCGCAAAATAAATACCGCTCGATCTTTCTCGACGTATTTCCGGCCAGCCTTCCGCAGGATGACGCGAACGTGGACGTTACTAGCAGTGAAAGCGCTGCACATACTCTGGCGCAAGGTGTTTTCACACTCTCCAAAGCTCTACGACCAGAAAAACACCCACACGTAAGATAAAGAACAAACCTTCAACCATAACGAGCAAAATACTACCTGAACAAATGCCGGTTTGGGTCTTTGCGGATCCTCCAGCTGCAGACACCTCCAAATCGCCCTCTCCGTGTCTCGTAGCCCAAACGGAACTGCATAACAGTCCATAATCTCCACAAACTTCCCTTCCGCTCTGCTTCTCGGTGTCGTATTCTTCCTACCAGGACAAGGAACGTCATGGATCCCGGCTTTCTCGAAAAATAGATCCACGCCCGCATATATTTCATCTATCCCTTGCATCAGCTCCAAGAACACTTTGTCATTATCGGTCGGCATCGTCACCCCTCGTGTATCCACACTGTATCGCCTGCTTAACTTGATGGAAGAGTTGAAAACCTACAGAAAAAGAGAAGAAAAAAACAAGTGAGAATAACATCATTAGATTAAAAAAAAGATAAAAAAAATCCGAACCTCATTCCGTAATCGTCTTTTAAATCCCTTGAGAAGCGACTTGGCCTGCCACATTTTCTGCTTCATCTCGTCCTTCAGTCTTGAATTTTCAGCTTCACTCTGCGTTCTTCTAGCTAATTGCACGTCACAGATTTCCTCCCATGTCAAAACACGGCGCTGAGTTCCGTCCAGAAGCGACTGAAGTTGCTTCTTCGTTCCCAAAAATCGACTTTTGACGCGCATCTGAAGCTTAAGTTGCTGCAACTGAGTCCGCAATTGCTTCTCCGTCTGCTGCAAAGCCTCCACTTCGTTTCGCCGTTGCAGACGCCACGTGCACCCACTGGAACCTCTGCGGGTGGAAGACGACGGCATGCGCTGAGGACTCGTCGGGGACTCAATCATGTCTGACGGGATGGCGTTGACATCGTCCGCCATATCGCAACCTTCCAGCAGCGACAACACCGTCGCCTCGTCCAGCATCAAGGTGATCTCGGCTGCTGTGAAACTGCTTCATTTTGTCGCGCAACTTTTTACGTTAAGTTGCTAGTAGATAATGTTGCGCAAAGCTGTGTGAGGCCCCCACAAACCTGCGAGCAGCAGGTCATTTGGATGTTTGGTGCGATGGATCTTCAGTATTCCTCCCATACAAGTGTCAACTTGGACTGGCGGATGGATGGAGTGATTTCTGTTGGGCGTGACTCATACTGGAAACCGACGAACCAAGTTGAATAGAGGACTCCGTTTGCAGTTTACTGACTACGCTTGAACTGCTGAACGGGGTGCTGGTACGACAATGAACATTGATGGTCTTGCGCTGAGCCAGTTTTGAGAGAGTACTCATCATTTGGATCAGCAAGATTACATTTTGGAGTTGCACTCCATTAAGTACGGATCACAAACCTGTGAACAAAAAGTCTCGCAGCCAATAAAATTGGTCCCCAGCACAACCTGCTGCCGATCTTTTAATCTTCGCTAGAGCCTTGCATTATGAATACTACACTGTACAACAAGGAAGTAGGACCGGAACAGTGAACACAATACCAGTTCTGTATTTCGTGGGGATACGAATCAAGTGAAGTTCAGATTTGGTCACCAATTTGTCGGCCGTCATGGATGAGCTGTCGTCGATACTGGTCAGGATTCCTAACTCAAACTCTGAACTGAAGGCCCAACTGCATCCGACGAATCAGAACACCTCTGTTCGAGACTCGGCTTCCCGTGTGCAGTAAATTGAACGCTTATTAGCCTCAGAGAAGCCGATGTAGAATACGCTATTGGAGATAATGGACTACACGTAGAACACACTGAGGTCGCAGCTGAATTCCAACTTGGAATTTCCAAGTAACGGTCGTGTCATCATATAACTATGACGACGTTGTAGTACCTAGAGACTAGAGAATAAAGATTTCACAATTACATTCCAATCCACCACTTCTTATGGCGCTGTAAGTTACCGATAAGCTCTTGTTAGGTCGTCAGGATACTGCTGGGAAAATGTATAACCAGTATTATTATTAAGAAAATTTGAGGTATAAAATGCAGCAAGCCCGATTTCAGCAAATCCTACGTCAAGATGAACGTTTGAGAGACGATTTACCTACCCACCAAGCGTTCTGGCTTATAGCTAGAACGCCACACCAAGGGGGTTCCTGTGAACATTCCCCGTCATGTAGGACGCCTCACTAGTAGATAGCGTTCTCGAACTTAGAGACTCTTGAGCTCTCAAATTGAGCGTCTCATGACTGTCAGTCACCTCATCTTTCGCTCAAATGACGTCAAGTGACACAATCGTAATTTTTGGTGCAGAGAGCCGGAGTAACTAATACTATTCACTCCACGTGGTCATCAGGTGTTCCCTACCTATCCATTTAAGTAAATTTGAGTAAGAACAACATTTTGCTCTGAGTCTCAGTTAACCTACCCAGAATCATCCGGTTCTCAAGTATTTCCGTCGTTCATCGGCCGTTCACTTCCAGTTTCGACCGTGCAACAAGCTCCTTCTTGTCCAATTCAATGCAAACGATGGACAGTGAAGAGCTCCAGGCCCTCGAGGCGGCGCTGGCGTTCTTTGACGACTGCGACGGCGTCACCGAACTGTCCTCGGGTCACAGTAGTGATGACAGCAGTTCCACTGTACACGACGTCTCCATAGCAGACGCTACCGTTCACAATGGAAAGAAATGCCGCCGGCGACAACTCAGTGCTGACGCACAGGAAATCGCTCGAGTCAGGGCTAAACTGGAGGTTCCAGGCAGAAATCGCTCGCGAGACCTTCAGAAACTCGAGTTACTTCAGCTGCGAGTGGAAGCTGCGACGTTGCAAGATCAAGTGGAAGAACTCGACGGCCAGGGCGACAACAGTGTGAATAACTTTTCTGCTCTACTGGCAGAAGACGTACACGCCAGTCTGGTCCGACAAGCGAGTCAGATGCGACTGGGAGCTTGGCAAGGACTGGCGAAGAAGCAAAAGAAGCTGCGGAAAGAGGCCGAGACGGAGAATATTCACCTCCGAGGAATGATTGAGACCCAACTGAAGACCATTAAAACGCTCCAAAGGCTGTTTCAGAAGCAAACCCTGGCCAAGGTAAGGGAAATTGTATAGCAGTTCCACCCTTTTACTCTAGTTATTAACCTGCTCAATTCTAGAAATCGCCGTGCCTGACCCGATGGTTTAATGTTAGCGTGATACCGAGAAGACCAAACGACGAGATGGTGGTCCTGAACAAGTTGAGCAACTCGCTAAGCAAATTATTCGGAGACACCGACCGCGTGCTTCAGCTGAATGGCCTCGAAACCATTCGGTCTCCGTTTTTACAGACCAACACTCAGCCACTATCGCCGTCTAAGACCCACATTGAATTTCTTAAGTGTGACATCCTCCCATTCGACTATCGCGCGGTTGCGAAGGCTTTTATGGACAAAATGGTTTCAAGTTATGAAAGCAAAGAGGATAAACACATTCCGGTACGTTATCTTCCCAGATTTATCACGTTTTTCTATCAAAAGTTCTGATGAAGCTGTTGTCTGCTAGCCTGCACTGAGAAAGAGCGTTGTAGCCCGCGCTACTACGCTGGAGCTTGAGGAGCGTGTGAAGATCCAGTACCGCTTCACTGGGATAAAGTATGCCGAAAACAAGCGAGAAGTCATCGTGCTGTCGGGCCAAAACGAGCTTTTGGAAGTGTTTGGAGTGGCAGTTGACGGTATTCGGTATACTGAGAATACGTGGTGCGTGCTGTCCGAGGTATCGCCAGGCGTTTGCCTCCTTCAATTGTGTATGGGTGTGACTTTAGAAGCCAAAAGAGTGCTGGAAACCCGTCGGGAATTTGTCGCCAAAGTTTGCGAGTTGGTAGCACATCTCGCTCAAGAAATGTTCGACTCGGCCCAGAAGGAGGTCGAACACAACCTCTTGAAGGCGCAGTGAACGTAGATGTATGTGTATCTAAAAGATAAAATAATGATAATGCTGCGAAAGAGAGAAAAACAAAAGAATACCGGTAAGCTGGGGTCGGAACAGCGAAGTCAACGTTGCATACATGTGTAGAGTAGGTAGTGCGTGAGGGCACACGCAGTAGGAATGCAGTGCTGTAGGACACTTGGAGCACAGAAACGATGTCCACGGAAAGATTGGGATTCCGTGGACATCGTTACTGTGTCCTTGTAACACCAAGTGTCCTACAGCACTGTAGTCCTACTGCGTGTGCCCTCATTTAACGGCCCGGCCACAACATCTACAACAGTACATTGAGGACTCAACCGAGGAACACCAAGATTTAGCGAGCTTTGTAGATTAGACTGGTATTTTCAGACTGATCAATCCCAAGTTGTATATGTATTTCTTCCTAATACGAATCACTTTGCCTTTTCGCACCAGCCACAACTCTCACGGATGAGCTGTCACCATTTAAAATTCGGAGACCAAGCCACACAACGTCAGCCCCAGTTATCATGAATGGCTGCACTCTGCGTGCACCCAACAGCCAGCTCTTCAGTGACAATGTGATCGGCAGCGTCGTTCAACGTGCCTGGATGTCAGACGACTTCGTTAATGACGACGAGGATGTGGTACCGTCTCAACCTTCTAAAGTCTGCAGCAACCAGAGGACCACTACGCGGATCTCGGCAATGGAGCGCAAGAGAATGAGAGATGAACCCGCACGTAACAAGACTGCAGTACTGGATGACTATGAGCAGGAATTCGCCGGCAATACAGCGCCTGCAGCCGGAGAAGAGCGTCAACGCGAACTGCGTCGAATGCGACAGATCCGGTACCGGAAGAAGAAGTTCGACTTGACTATGAAGCTCAAGGAGAACACGGCCCAACTGCGGAGCGAGGTCGAAGAGCTGGAGAAGAAACGTCGTACCCTGTCCGTCACGGTCCCAACGAACCAGACAATGTGGGACGTCGCGTTGAAGTACTTTCAGATCTTTCGCTTCGGCATTCAAGAGCCGCCTTTGGTGCTCGGATCAGAGCCGCTTGCCTCGAATTCCCCACAGCTAGACTTCCTGCTGACCAATATGACGGAAAACGTGCTATTTAATTCCAGTAGTGGCGCGGGATCGATCATTCAAGCGTGGAAATTCCAAACGCTTTGGTTTAAGGACTTTGCTGTGGGTTTGGAGGGACTTGTAAAAGCATCAGCGGACGTACTTGTTGCCACGACCACGACGAGTTTCATCATCACCGAACGCACTCTGGAGAAGGTATTTCCGCAATTATCAGACCAACGTGGCAATAGAAGTCTTCTGGAAGCGCGTGTAGCCTACGCTCTGCTGGGTCAGCGGATAAGCGTTCGTGGAACTGCTCGTTTTGCGTGGGATCCAGCTCTTGGACGAGTGGCGAGTCTTACGACCCAGTCAGACCTGCTGACGCCCATGCTACGTCTTTTGGGGACCTTGGAGGACGTATCGGTGATGTTCGAGAAGGCGTCAATTTCGCCTGACTTCCAGTGGAGCAGCACCATTACCATGTAAAAAACGAAATACATAGGAAGCAGTGGGCAGTTTTATACTGTATGTAAATGTGTCATTGTGTGGATGTCTAATTGAGCAAGCAGTGCAAGAATCATACCCACAATGTTATAATACTACGTAGTACTATGCTTGACGATGCGAAGGCAGATTGCAAGCAGGTGTATGGTCAATGTCGAAGCAATTACCGAATCTTCAGTACACCAGTTTTTCGCTCTACGTGGTGGTTATCTAGCGTGTATATGCAATCCTCGCGGGGGGGGATATCGGAGTTTAGACTACAGATAGTGGCCGAGATTATTGAGTTCCCGTTAGCGTTGAGGATACGAGATACCGGTAACGTGTAACCTCTGAAGGTACGAGTCATGTGACATGGGCATCATAGCTACAGTGGTATATCGTTTACTTTATCTATCAGCATCTATGCTTTTAGAATTTAACTCAGCATATACCTAAGCGAACAGGACAAATGTCAATTCGGCTTACCCGAGCACTTCCTCTTTCGCAAAACGTGTCATCAACAATGGAAAGGCTCATTGATGGCGAAGAATTCAGGGCGCCTGAGGCAGCGCTGGCCTTCTTCGACGACGGTCGCAGTGACGACACCATCAAGTGTCCAAGGAGGCGTCTGTAACTCGGTCTTTCAAGAGAGCCAAAGAGAAACGAGCCAATCAGAAGTAAGGAAAGTAAACCTTGACAGTTACCAAAGCCAATTATTCGTTTAAGTTAAGGTTCATAAACATAAACGAGAGGGATTTCGATCCTGAATAAAGTTGGAACCCAGTTCCTGATTCGGATGGGTTCTGATTCGGTTCATTGTAGGCGTGGAGAACCCGTTCCCGTTAGCGTTGGGGATACGAGATACCGGTAACGTGTAACCTCTGTAGGTACGAGTCGGGTACTAATCATGTGACATGGTCATCATTACCGGAACAACTGTCGCAATCTTCTAGCTCACTTGTGAGCTAGAAGATAGTTTGGTAGCACTTGTACAGAGAAAGTCTTTATTCAGTTTTGTAGTGCCCGAGATTTCCTCTCGAGGTCACCTGGGGTTGATGCCCACGTCTGCTTGGCCAGAGCAGCAGTAGTCGACTTTATTCTTTAGATTCCAGAATGAGCGTGCTCGCTCATTCTCTAGCACTAGCCGCTATTTTCCGTTAACATGCGTCCCTAACATTCACTCTTGTTTCTTGCCGTTGTTCGAGCCTCATTGATCTTCACTTCATGTTGCATGCACTGCAGTTCCTTGCAACACTACGTCTTCGGTAGCTCACGAGATTCTCGGATAATCTCGTGCGGCAAAGTAGAGCTTGGTGAAGATGCAAGGAAGAAACACTGTGAGGAGGATGCTAAGAAGTGACACCGCTCCGGTGAGGCAACAGCTGGATGGGAATCTCCGCAATGCCGAGAATGAAAGGACCGACCGCCTAGAGACAAGGCTGGACGAAACCATGGATGATCTTAGGGCTTTTAGCACTAACATCAACGCAACAATAAACAACATGAGTCGCGAACTTCGGGGCGATATCGCTGCTTTGAACGACACAGTGGTTAATTTAGTTCAAGAAATGACAAACTTGAGCCAAGGTCTTACTTAAGTGCGGTAAATGGCTCAAGAAGCGGAACGTTTGGCTCGTGCCACGCAACAGAACCTTCGTGATGCCCAGGCACAACGACAACCTGTCCTACCCGCAGCTACAGCTTAAGTGGGAGCTACCCCGGCTATGAATGACCCTCGATTCGCTGAAAATATGGCAAGTAACTCGGCTGGTGGCAACTTCGAGGGACAAAGAGGATTAAACTTGCGGAAGATGGATGTGAAACCACCGGTTTTCCTAGGGGATATCAATGGAGTGAAACTAAACAGCTTCATCTTCCAATTTGAGTCGTATTTCCGGCAGAAAGGGGACGACTTGCTACAACATGATGACTTGCTGTGTGTGCAAAATAATGCTCTGGTCTGGTATCAGAGATACATGACAGATGATTCATCGAGTAAGCTGTGGAGTGCGTTGAAGTTGAACATGGCAATGGAATTCATGGAGCCCAACTTTACGGAGAAAAGCCGGAATCGTTTGCTTACTATTAAGCAGACCGGTGGATGCACCGGGTATGTAGGTAAATTTCGAGAGCTTAACCGCATCGTGCAGGTAAATTCACTCACGGCAATGAATGTGTTTCTCAATGAATTGTCAGATGTGGCATGAAACGAGAAACACTAAGGAAGAAGCAGGTGGATTTTAACCCGGCAATTCAAGAAAGATTTCTTGAGTGGGAACCAAAGGCAAAAATAGTAGGAAATAAACCGTTTGAAAACAAGTTCAAAGGCAAGAGTGGAGGAAGCAACGCAATACCGAATCGACAATCAAATCCAACGACATCTGCAGCTCATAAATCCGGAATCGGAGGCCGAGGTGGATATAATTCGTCCAAGACGGAGAAGAATTGGAGTCATTGCGGCCGTGGGTCACATCGAGTTGAAGATTGCTGGTTCAAACACCCGAAAAAGCGCCCCACAGCCAGCAACCTGAACAAGAAAGTATTCGCGATGCTGGAACGACTGGTAGTGGCGGAGAATCAGTCACAAAGTGGAGAAGAGCAGTTAAACGAGTAAGTCCGCTCAATGTTGAGCAATTAAGTGGACATACTCGGAAGCTCAGCCGTCTAAAGACTCAGGAAAGGCCCGACGATTTCGTGAATCGGCCAAACTCGACTGAGATCTGTGATGACAATCACAATGTATACCTCCGAAGCGAAAACTATAAAAATCACTTGGCGATGTTCATGGCAGTGAAGAATCAAGTGGAGACAGTGGACAATGTGGAGTTTTTTTTCTTTACAACATTACTCCTCTAACGACTCCAATTGTTTCTGGCGGCTTGGAACGAGATTATTATTGCTTATTGCATACTAACAGTACCGTGCAATGCACCCGAGATGATTTGTTCGTGACAAACTCGAATTTTATCGATAGTGGTGCTACGATTAATGCTGTGAGTCCTGCGTTCTGTCAGCGTGCAGGACTGGAAAAGAAAATTGAAGACCATGGAGTAGATATTCCGATTACTTTAGCAAACAAACAAGAAATGAAGATTAGGAAGAGGACTTTGCGGATGAACCTGTACATCGATTCTTTTCAGACGTACGTGGATGATTTTCTGGTACTTCCAGTGCCTGAAGAACAGGATATACTTCTTGGTATGCCTTGACCCAAGACTACCAACCCAGACATTGACTGGATTAACGAGACTGTCAAGCCTCGTCCTGGCTTTGAGCCGAACTGCAGTCCCAAGAAAAGTAAGAAAAAAAAATTAAAACCAAAGACAACGACGATCCCGTCTCAGCCTGCGACTCGAGTAGGAGGGAAACATGTTGCAGGGGGTGAAAATTCAAACCGGGAACGAAGTAGATATTTTGTAGTAGGTCGGGGACACATGAACACAATACTTGGGAGCTGGAACTCCCCAAGTCTACCAACATATACTATGATGGTGCTTTAGTCCTTGTAGTCCTTGTGCTCTACTCAGAGCAGATTCCGAAGCGAGAGTAAATCTCAAACTAAGAGTAAATCCCAAAGTGTCCTTGGCCTACTGTCTCTAAGCCAATCCTAGTGGCCAGCTAAATTACATGTTGTGGTTTCCATTCGTGTCTTACCTGCCCTAGCCCAGGCAGACCAGGAAGAGGGTGGAAACATGCGGAGCTTGATACTAACGGGTAACGTCTGTAAAGGCCACAACCTACTACATTGCTTCCCAAAGCTTCGCATAGCGACATCACGACCGTCCGTAAGCTGTCTTGTCCTCGGTGTCCTTGTGAATTGCCTTGTCCAGCACGAACGCTGTTCACCCAACGAGGCTGCCCCGCACTCCCAGTTTCATCACTCGCCGCTCTCCAGGAGCTGCCACGACATGCCAAACACCCTCGGGGAGTCGTCGAACTCGCCCACGATGCCGAGCTTGTCCAGGCCCGCGAGCCTTGACGCATCCATCGCACCCAACGACGCTCTCCAGCCATCTTCGCCTTCGACTGAGATGCTGCCTCCAGCCGGAGCACAGCAGACCTCCACGACTTACGCTCGTCGAGCAGGAGCAGGAACACCGCACACACACGTGCACCGGTGTCCACTCCACCCACACGGGTGAGCCCGAGACTCCTCCACGCACATCGTTGCTTGTTATTGCACGTCAATATGACGTTGTTTCACGCGCTTGCCGGTGTTCTTGCACGCACCACCGCTTGTCCTTGCACACGCCTTCCAGACGCTGCTACACCGTAGCCTACACTGTAAGGGCCATTGGCCCTTCACGACACTCCTGGCTTCAAGCCAGCTTCAAGAAACTCCTGTCTGGGGTTTTTCAGTAGTTTCAGATTTCGTTAGTTCCTTTTGGTTTCACACCAGGAGCTCCATTGGTAGCCGTCGTGTGAGAACCTCTATTCAACTCAGTCTTCTTTTCTCCTACTAGTGCTCAAAACTCAACTGTCCCCAGGGAAAACCCATAACATACACGTACATGTACTTGCACGCACCTTGCACTTGCACACTTCATTGTGACATTGCTTCTTGCGCTTAATCTTGTGCTGCACACGCCACACGACGTTGCTGCTCGCACACGCACACATCACACGATGCTTCACGCACTGCTTCCTGCACTTGCACACGTCACCCGACAAGGCTTCCCGTACTTGCAAAATCGACCTATCTGGACTTCTGCTGAGGTTTGTATCTCTATTCGTACAAGTGTGATGTTTGCTGCGTAAAAACACTAACACCTAACACTTACATTAATATTGGCATTCGTAGATTGACTTAATTCGCAACGGATACTTTTGCGACTGCAAAACTGTCCGAGAAAGTGGCTGGATCTGCGAACATATTCTAGCTACACCGTCTTTACTACAGCGGGTCGATCCCGATGACGTACTCCGTGCGATTCCAGTACGGAACGAGCCTGGTCGTCCACGGAAATCACGCAGTCCATTGGACAAAGAAACAAATGACTCACACTTCTTCAGCCTGAACAATTTGGTGAAGTTGCTTATGGACTCGCTTGGTCATGTTTTTCACTGGTCAGTAATGAAAGAGTTTGCGATTCGACGCAATGACACCGTCAGCAACGAGTATATTGCTGGTCGGATCATGGGGTGACAACAAAACCGAGGGAGGTACAGTACGCATGGTTGGTCCGATTCACCGATGGCAATGTTATTCCAATGGAATGTGAAGAGTTAGCGGATTTGTTGTCCTTTAGCTACGACATGGGTCTGAATGTTGATGGGCTCTCCGAATGAAGAAATACGCCATGAATGCTTCTATGCAGCACTCACAACGACTTGGTGTATGCTTTACTTTTGAATATACGTGTAGTTTTGACTGGTACTTTCACTTGTGCGACTTGCCACCAGAATGAATCAATACTCGGGATGCATCCGTTGGTAGATCTGTATTACTTGCAATACCACCAATTTTATTATTGTACTCGCTAATCATCTGTATTGTGGCTGCACTCGGAAATCATCCAATTTGTACTCGAGAAAAATCTTTTTCCATAACAAACACTTGTAGCATACGGGAGGACAAAGTAGTGCAGCAGTACTTTGAAAAAAAAGTTTTCGTCAATATCACTCGTATAATACTACTATTTTCGTTTAAATAGTAGTAGTGCTACTATATCATTATATACAACACTTTTTCTTTCTCTAGGTGTAAATACCTGAGAGCTCTGATTTACTGTGGGCGCTAAATCGTGTCCCTCTGCTTTCCAACTTCAACTCAAAATAAAATGCGCCAATTTTTGCCCCTTGAAAATATCCCGCTAAACCAGCGGATTACTAAAGAAGGGTAAGAAATTGAGCGATCCTTCTCCCCTGTGTACTCACCCTGGCTGAATGGCGCGGTGGAACGCGTGAACCGCTACCTTCTTCAAGTTCTCCGAGCGCTTTTGATTGAGTATGCTCTCGATGTCCATGAGTGGCTTCACCTGTTGCCGGTGGTACAGGCCAACATCAACCATACACCTATGCGCTCGCTGGCAGATCACTCCCCGGCGGAATTGTTCACAGGATTGAAATCACCGTCGCCGCTGGATATGATTGTCCGCCCTGCCCAACATGGGGAGGAACGCATAATCGTGTACTTCACAGACGTGGAGCCGCAGCTAGCGAAGTTGCGAGCCGCACTCGAAGGCCTACACAAGGAAGGCGTCGATATCAAGGAAAAGAAGTGGCTTGCAGACATGCAGCGAAAGACTGGATGTGTTTGCAACTTTGACGTTGGCGACTACGCGCGTTGATCAACGCTTGCCCACCAACAAACTCCTTGGGCAATGGTTGGGGCCTTTTCGCATTGTTGTGGCCCTACCACACCCGTTCAACATTCAGCACCTAGTGACAAACAAGGTATACGAAGTGCATGGCACCCGACTCAAATACTACGCTGACGCTGACCTAAACATGAACGTGGAGATGCAAGAACTCGTGACTTCCCAGGGCATTGTGTTGGACGTCGCTGCCTTCGTTGATCACCTCTATAACGAGGCCCTGCATCGATGGGAGCTCCTTGTGCAATGGACCGGACTACAACCCATCGAGAATAGCTGGGAGAGACTATCCGTGATGCAGAAGGACGTGCCCCAACTTGTCTCCAGATACGTCGAGTCGGCGGATAATGATCTGCTCCGCGCTCAACTTGAGTAGCCCTGGCAAGTTACCCGACGAGCTTTGGCTTTGCGGGGCGATGTGGTGGTGACAACGATCTGTCAAGTCTCATCTCGCAATGGCTGACAAGCCTTCATCGGTGACAAGGCTTCATGACTTCCTCGCAGAACAAACGCCGCATGCATTCAGCTGTTCGAGCATCATCGTGTATGATGCTCAGGCGCCGCTTGACTTTGGCGCTGCTACATGTTTATATGGAGACAAGTGGAACTACAGCTCTAAGTGGTGAAGAAGCGCAGCATGTTGATGCTCGAGCATCAACATCCATGGGCATGAGCATGAGCAAGATCAAGGGTCCTGCTACAAAGCAGTGGTGCAGGCTTAGTTAGTGAGCAAAGACACACGTAGGAGGATAGCAGATTCCAGCTTTAACTCACAACTAACTTTTTTCAACTTACCTTCTACAGATCAAGTCCCTGGTCTGGTGATATGGTTGTTTCCTCAGTATACGTCAGCTTCAAGGCAAGGTGGTCAGGATTTCGCGTGAAAAACGTAAATAGTGGAATGGCGAAGGCTTGCTACGTGTGCAAGGGCCAAATCAACATGCGTCGTTGGCGCAGACATTGTCGCGCGTGCCAGAATCCTTGCTGTGAAAAGTGTTCATCGGTAGAGAACACTCGCCATGAGGGCCAGGTGCGTCTTTGTCTGACGTGCCGGGCGTTGCCTTCGCTGATTCATTGGTCGCGACCGCGTGCCGTTCGCACGGGTGAGAAGGAGAGTGAATTTAGTGGATCTGCCAAGCCTGGTAAGATGTCGGTATGACTCGAAGTTTGAGAAATGGACATTGATCCAGCTCTGGAAGCTAGATACCATCCCTGGAAGCAAATCTATCAGTACAACGAATGGTGCGGTTCAATCGAAACAAGCCACACAAGCAACAGAGCGGAAGACGAAGGCGCTTAAGGCATTGGACCGAGCAGAACTCGTTTTCGGGGACGCTCGCAGGTTTTTCCGGTTCCTTCAGTTTTTGGAGATGACAGACATGTTCCGCCACGTTCGAGAGCCTGTGAGAGCGGTGCGAGTGCTTCGACGGCTGCGCATCTTGTGTTTTTTTCTTCTTCTACCTTACGGAGAACTATGTCGTGTTCTGTACACGTGTATTTGGCGTATCGCCACGTGAACCTCTTATGCGGAACTTGAGGCGCAGTTGCAACGGCTTTTGGCTGCTAAGTTTTCTGCTGGACGTTCGCTTAGATCACATGCTACGCCGTGGTATAACGTTTTCAACTGTCAAGAAGCTGCTGGACTTGTCGGAAGCGTCTGTGGGCTTTTCAGGGCAGCGCGTAAACGACGGACTGTTTGGAGCGCTCGGATTGGCATCGGCACAAATTGGTCTCTCCACTCGATCAGGGATGCCGAAAATTGTATTTTTATCTATTGCAGGACAAAGCACGCAGTAGATTACTGAGCGCGTTGTTGAACAGAGCGCAATAGGAAATTAAAGTCGGCACCCAAGTAAATTAAATTATTGACAGATGCAACAGATTATTGCTGCATATCGACGCTATCAATCGAGCTACCTAGAAACGACTTCACTCTGCACTCTCGACGGTTCGAGCGTTCCAGTAGCCAGCGTTCTCGCGCAAAAAGAGAAGCATTTCTAAAGTGTACGGCTGCAGTCTGCGACCTGCTGCCCATATGTAGTCCGATTGATGCTGAAAAAGCGTTCGACCACATTTGAGGTGGGAGGAATTGCTTTTACCAGCCTGTAAGGAGGATGCTGCCTTTCCAGGCGGCGGCGCTTCTGCATCCGGTCGACGAAGGACTCGCACTCGTCTTCCTCTCCTCCTCCGTTGCTGTCTTCGCTCGTGGGCGCAAATCGGACTGTGTACAATTTCAGCTCGCGGGGCTGTACACATAATAAATAAGTGTTAGTACGGATACAAAATAAGCAAATTGACGCCTATACGTACCAAGAAACCGGGCTTTGCCGCAATTAGCCCGTCGAACCAAACGCGAACGTCAAGCAGGCTGACGTCAGAGCCTTGTAGTGCCTTTGGCACTGACTCGACATCCTTGAGCCCTGCGTACAGATCGCGAAGTCGGCGCTTGGGCGCTGGAGAGGGCACAAGGTCGACTGTTTCTTCGTCGCCGGAGTCAAGGAATGGCTGCAGCTCAAAATAGCGATTGAGCATAGCAAACGTAGACCCCCAGCGGGTTTGCTGACGGACGGCTGGTCCAAGTTTGGTCTTCAGTCTGTATCCATTACATTAAAACATATATTACAGTTAGGTTAAAATCATTTACAGAAAAAAAAACATAATACAAACCGAAGTTTAGCTGACTGGCGCAGCGTCTGCAGGTTAACCATCAGGGTTTGAACCAAGTCTAGGTCACAGGAGCATTCTTCCAACCTCACCGCTACCGCTCGGTCCAGTCTGTGGCTAGCATAACCAACAAGCGGGACCCCCAGAAGTGTTGCAAGACGGCGATTAGCGCTGCAGTTGTCTCCAACAAGGAAGGCACACTGTTCTACCTGCTTATTGAAGTCACAAACCAGCATCGATGCTATGAAAGCATGCTGCGTGGCAGCTGAGTGGTCATTCCCCTCTTCATTGATAAGGGGTGCCATACAAAGTAGTGGACACCTCACCTCACCACTCGCCTCATAACACGCAAACACATCGATGAAATGTTTGGAAGCGTGGGTCCATCCATCAAAGATGAGCCAAAATGCTCCGGCATTTCGTCAGCGATGGAGCACTCGACAGCTCGAGTCACCACATCCATCGTGCGACGCAGTGCATCGACAGAGATGGGCGAGAGATTGGTGTATCTGATAGAGAGTCGTAAATTGTTAGATAATGTTTGTAAGAAAAAGGTGTATATAGCGATGAAAGCGTACCTTCGAGGGGGGTTGCTCTTGATCACCCACTCCAGCCAACCGTACGTGTTTTGGGCAGGGTGGCGCACATAGTGTACGAGCGACCCGGTCTCACCTGTCGTCGCCGCCAGCATTTCGTCTGTAAAGCTTGGGTGCTCACGCCTGATGTGTTGCATCAGGTTCGTGAACCCCGTGTCTGTAGCACGTTTCTGGGCCGCGTCGAAACGACAGCGGTAGTACTGAGGGATTACCTCATCATAGTGGTCGTGACACGGCCGGAAATAGTGATTGGCCACCTGCCTGTTGGTGAAGGCGCTGGGGCGAGGTGCACGGGGGGGCAGACAGCATCTTGGAACTTCGTGGTGGTAGTTGTGGCGTGGAGAACTTGCGGTAAAAACGAAAGTGAAAGGAATGCTCCTTTTGCTGCTGGCTTCTGATCGTCATTTGCAAACGGTTGGTTCTCGAGTTCCTTCAACACATTATCGGTCACTGGAGTCTGGCAATATATAACTGTTGTCTACCTGTTAAATGTTAAAAATAAATTATCGAGCTGATCTTATTGCAATAATTGCAGCATCAATTTATTTTTCAGCATCCCTGCGCTCGATACCTGGACGTTATGACCAAGTTCCAGAAGCACTATCTGAAGCAGGTTTCTGCGATGCTGGATGTGGCGTAAAATTATGTCCGGTATATAGCAAGTTATGACTTACCGTACCCTCAGTTCATCAGCAACTAAAGACGCGCATGAATGGATTAACGAGATTCCCACTGTCCCTGTACTGGGCAGAGTATTTTTATTTCCGTTCGCTGATGTAGGACACCTTGGTTCGGAAAATAATGCACACCACTTTGTTGCTAAAAGTGTCCTTCTTATCCAAATTGTTTCGTTTTGGCAATTCAAAATATTTTTACAATTCCTTTAGTCTGAGAATATCTGAGAATGACCACCGCTGATCACCTCAATTCGTCGCTGATTTAGCTCTAAATAAAAAGTCGGTTTACAGCTAATAGCTGGGTTTTTTTCTGGGTTGTTTTAAATCGCTCTGAGTCTGAGAATGAACACATTGCCACAAATAATTTTCAAAAAAAACCTAGTCCGAAAAATGGCAGTTGATTGTGGCGGTACTGTACCGGTAACTTACAACGTTTTTGGCTACAGACCAGGGTGGACTGGACTCGCCATGTCCCAACGTAACACTGGCTCCATTGTTGGCTCCTCTGTCACTCGGTGACCAGCATGAGCTTCGTGCTGCTGGAGGACGATGTGGATTGCCAGGCCACAGTCCAAGAAGCTTTAGCCATGATCGACGCTTACGACGACATTCCAATGCTGTCGGATATCCCCACGGAAAGTGAATCAAGTGGACTGAAGCGCAGTCGCCGGGAACAGAATCGCGAACGAGACTTTCGTCGGCGTCGACGGCAGAAGGAGGAGCGACTGCAGCTTCAAATGCAGGCGCAGCGTCTGGAAACGTATTTAACGCAGTTGAGAGAGAGTGGAGGCAATGGCAGAAGCTCGGAAGTGTCGATAGCATCGAGAAAATCGAGTTGCGTCACTCCGGAGATGCTGAAGCAGCGAGTGGAAGCGGAACTGCTCAACCAGTCGCTGAAGAAAACTCTAGCGGCCGAGAAGAAATGGTCCAAGAGTCTACAGTCCGTGCTGGATAAGCGGCAGTCATTGGAGGTAAGTTATTTATATTTGAAAACGTTATGAGAGGCCTAACTTTTACTAAGTATTTGTTGTGTTTTTAGACAGTGTCTTTGGCTAGTTCGATGCTGATGAGTTCTTCGCAGTGTAAACCATCGACAGTGGTAAATTACGACACAACCAGGTTAAGGAACGACCCTACTGCTGTGAGGAGAGAGATCATGACGCTGATGGATAAAATGTACCATGAAGCGAAAGCCACCGTCGATCCCGTAACAGGAGCAGCAGCGTCGATTCCAGCACTTGCTTGCCACTACAACGTACGTTTGGATCCTAAAACGGGTCCTACGACACAATTGACATCTGAAACTCCACTGGACTGCGGCTTGGATTCGGCTCGAGAGCTTCTGTCTGCCATGTTCTCCATGCCAGATACATCGGAACCGAGCTTGAAAGTGCGCAGGACTCGAGTAAGTAAATGTCCATCCTGTTGGCTTGCCTCTTGCTAATTGCTAACGTCAACGTGTACCTGCAGGCGCAAAGGACGTATACAGAAGGAGAGGTGGAGAAAGAATTCACCGTGGATCTTGGCGGGTCGAGAGTCAACGAGTGTCTGGATGGAGTCGGACTGCTGCGAAGGCACAGTGAGAACGACTGCGAGCTCGTCATTTGGGCTGCGATCTCCTTCCATCACAGCGGCAAGATCTCGTTTCGAGAGTGTTCGTGGATGGCTGCAGCTCGTTCGGCGCCTTCCAACTCGCAAGAATCCGTCCTGCGTGTAAATTACCGACTCAGTTCCGAGAAAGCCAAAGGCTGCACGTATATTGAGGGCGAACACATCGATCAAGTCCGAAATCACGCACTGGGAGCCATTGGCGCGAAAATGAAGACGAAACACCACATGCTGCAAAGGAAGATGCTCATTGAGACGGGCAGGGAGGATCTCGCCAGCTTCATCACGTAGCAGCTGTCCGAACTTGTAGCTCCGCACGTTCCATGATCCTCAGCTGAGCGTGCTCCAGTCGAGTCTTCGAAGCGATCTGGTGTTGTCTCGCCTTGGGGCTGCGGCCTGAAAGTCCGAACAGTTTACCTTCCAGACGACTGGAACTACGTACAAGAGATTCCTGCTGAGGGTTACTGGGAAGTCTTGTGACTGAGAGGTACCCCTGGGAGCTACAGAAAGGTTTCCCGTCTGGTTCTACCATCATCGAAGCCCAGAGGAGAATAGTTTGGCCTTCGTCTTTTTTCTTCTCGAACAAAGTCACTCCGTTGAGGGTCCCAAGTCTGTTCGAGTCGCCATCATCTGTAGAATACCCGAATTCCGCCGAGGACTGGGTCAATTGCTTTGACTATAAAGCAGAATACTGTTAGATATAAGGTTGAAGCCGTCGAAAGAAATAGTTAAACCAACCTTCATCCTGTAGCTGCCAGTGTTCGACCCCAGTACCTTCTTCTCGAGAAGCATATCCCACAACAACTGCACACCTTCTTCATACCTGCAGGCCAGAGGAGTGGCGCTGCGGAGCTCAAGAAAAGGAGGATCACCATTCTTAACATTAACTGAGCTCATCAGCGCTTCCTCCCGAGAACTCCATCCAGAAAACTCCGTATAAAGTTGGTCCACCGTCCTCTTGACGTAAGTAGCGATCGCTCCAAAGCTTTGAAATGAGACTGTCGGTATTACTGATACGCTGGGCGAGCTCTTAGCCATCAGTTCCTGGACACACTGGCAATCAGAACGTTTAGAGAACGACCAAATTGTACTCGTACCCGGGTGAAATCTGGTTGTTGTATGAGAAGCTCTTGGATCTTGCGGGTTCTGGCAAATTGCTGCGTGAGGATTGATTTCAGCTGCCTATTAAACTCTTCAGCCTTTTGTCGACGTTCTTCCTCCTCTGTAGCAGCGCCCAGCCACTCCCAGTTGTTTTTTGTACTGAATACAGGCTTCTGAAGTCGTAGAAGCTCTAGCTGCGTCTCGTATTGGGTAAGTTGGGTGCGAAGAGCCTCTTTCTCCACTTTCTTCGTGTCTTGAGGGGTCTTGCGGCGTTTCTTGGGTCGCACAGACGACGTTGTGGCTGTGTCGCTCCATGTGGCGTCCTCTAGGAACGCGAACACGTCTTGTAGCAAGGCCTGGGTCTCTTCAGGCTCTGGGGACGGCAGCTCCATTAATGTATAAGAAGCTGATTTATTATTTTACTTCGAAGTAGTATTTATTTTAGAATTGGCGGGATGGCTTCATTCTCTTTACTGCTGCTCATCTACACGCTCCAGAATCTTGAGTTGTACACGCTCCTGCCTTGACTTAGCCATGAATTGGTGTTTCCTAGCCACAGGGATATCGACCTTGTCACTGTCGCATTGAACGCCAAAATGTCGACCAGATAATCGACTGCACATGCGAACGACACATTCTCCGTCCTTGCTAGGGATTTTTGCTACCGATATCCACCCCTGCGACCTGAAGAACGGTTTCCCATCAAGTTCTACCATCATCGACGTCCAGACGAGAAGAGATCGACGTTTATGCTCGAATTTCTCCATTAAAGTGACACCATCAACGTTTCCAGAAGCGTCAGGAGCGCTAAAGTTGACGGAATACCCGAAATGCGCTGTGGTTTGCGTCAACTCCTTCGTCTACAAAGCGTAAAACATCGTTAGATCCTCAAAACCTCCTTCTAACACCATCAAACCATCACCTTCATCGTGTAGCAGCCAGAGTTTGGTCCAAACACCTCTTTACCCAGCATCATCTTCCACAATAACGATCCAGCAGTGTCCTTATCGCAACGCAGAGGTGTCGAGCTCAGTAGCTCAATACAAGGGCCAGAGAGTGGGTCTTGAAACTTCACGTTCGCCGAGCACACAAGAGCTCCCAGAGAGTTTTCATCGTCTCTGAAGATCGAAGCCGAGTCAAAAACGTAATCAGCAGATTCCCGAAGCCGAACAAAAGCCCCTTTTAGATGCTCCGTAATGGCATTGAGACTCGAGAACGAGCTCAAAGCTGTAGGAGCAGCACAAGGCGGGCGGGAGCTGAGTACGGACTGCACACGCTGTGAATCAGAACCACAAAAGACACACTCAGTTCACTGTAAAAAAGACCCGAAGAATGGAATACAAACCTGTGCAAAGCCCCTTTCCTGGGAAATGAGGTTCTTGAAGGTTTGAGCGACGTTAAACTGTTCAACAAGTAGCCCTCGCAGCTGCTGGTTGAGCTCTTCGGCCTTTAGTCGCTTCTCTTCTTCCTCTGCGGTCGTATCCAGCCAGCCCCACTTAGAACTTGCAGTTTTAACTGGCTGCTGCAACTTGAGCAGCTCCAGTTGCGTCTCGTACTGCGCTACTTGAGTGCGAAGAGCTTCTCTCTCGGCTTTCTTCCTCTCGCGTCGACAGCGATCGTAGTCTGGGGAATAACCTTTCGACCGCCTCTTCTTGCCGTCTCCGAGCGTCTGTACACTGGTAGGAAGTGCTGTAGCTCCTTCCCTTTCATCGAGGAAGGCTAAGACGTCCTGTAGTAACGCGTGGGCTTCTTCTGGCCCTGGCAGCTGCAGCTCATAGCTCATGATGCAAATCGTGAAGTATAATACATGTAAATGGGTCGTAAATACAAGGGGCATACATTCCTGGCCTCAACAATCGACATTCTGGTGTCATAATGGAGCGAATACATTGACTAGAATTTGAATCGCTGATACATTGCTAGAAGAAGACACACTACAATTTTTCCCTCGGCTTAACCACACCGTCCGGAGTAATTCTAGCACCGTCAAATACTCGAGCTACGTCTTCCAGACTGCCCAGTAGACGCAGCAGAGGTGTCAGAAGGTCCGCTTTCCATTCAAGGCGGGTCACTCGGCCACTGGAGTGATTCCACACGAAGCGGGTAGTACCTTGGATAGAAATCTTCTGACCAAGCATCATACCTGCTAAAGGCGACCATCGTCCGTCCCGTACCAAGTTAGGGAAGCCATAGCACAATGTTCCCTCGGTAATGGTGAGCTCACACCTGGTGGAGATAATGAGCGAACCTTCAGGACCTTCGTCCATACGCAGAGGAAGCACGTCGATCTGTTCGTAGCAGCGCGACTGCAGCACCAAGTACTCCATGAGCCCCTGGACGCCAGAGACCATCCCGTCCGTGACGTCTGCAGCCATTGTGGACTGCACGAAGTCCCATTGCGCTTGATTCTGATTGGGCATGGACGTGGAATACTCCTGCTTCACCACGGGCCCCTTGACCCCGTGTCTGAAGAGACGGAAAAACTCTGCAGCTACCGCCCACACCGTCGTGTTCGTTGGGAGCCCGTAGGAGACCAGTCGGTGCTGCATCTCGAGCTCCTGCACCTCCTCCTTCAAGTATTTAACCGAGTTCTCGAGGTCTGCAACGAGCTTGCGCTGCTTGAGCTTGTAGCGGGCCTGGTGCATCCGGTTGCGCTGACGACGCAGCTCGACATCCGCGAGATATTTAGCGTCCAAGTCGTGAGTTGACAACGCTTCTCGGGTCTTTTGCGTCTTGGAGCACGTCACAGCGTCCGAAAGCGCACGTTTACGGCCAGGGAGGGACTGCGGTCTAGACAGAGAAGGCAGGCGTCTCAGAGACGTCGTATCACCCGACGAAGAGGACTGGAAGAGCGGAGATGGAGACGATCCCTCGCTCTTGAGCCGGTCGTGGAAGTGTTGATCACGCTGCACCACAGCGCCGATGACGGCGTCACTGAAGTATTTCCGGTTAGGGGGGAAGAGCGCGCTGCTGTTCATACTGTAGCTGACTGGGGGGCGGAGCGCACGTTTGGAACTGTATCATGACTAAAGTGTGGGTGAATTGAATCATGCTGATGTTTAGTAGAGGGGAGCGATACTAAGTGGACTGATTAGAGGACGCTCTTTGAGACATATACAATTTTGCTAAGCAATATAGAAAGGTCTCAAGTCTAAATACATGTAAAATATTATACTGTAACTCCATCTCAAGCTGAGAGGAGCCTCAAGTGGACAGCGACAAGATAACGTCAAATCCACCACTCGATCATACCGAATGTGTTGATCGGGAGCTGACAGTCGGTTCTTAGCAAAGCGGCTGGGCATATTACGTTATGTAGTTATTATATGGGTGACTGCAAGGACACAATACCAGCATAGTGCATCTTCCCGTTAGGCAATACATATAGTACTACACAAAATTCAGCTCGACAAATACACCGACTGGACCAATTAGGTCCGTAGAGGACGAGGCAAAAACCTCAACTTATTACGGAATCCTGTAACGGGACTCATCAACTCCGCCAGGATGGGGTCAAAGCAAATTTCTGGAACGGTAAGGACTGAGTATTTGACTAAAGACTAATCGTTAGCAACAGTTTTCTAACTAATGGGGAATTGGTTATCTCAATTCCAGGTCATCACAAACTGTTTTTTTACTTCATTTACACTTACCAGCCAATCAACACTCTTGTAGCTCAGCACGATCTAGGATTCTCTGCTGCACGCGCTCAATTCTAGACTTCACCTTTACCTGGTGCCTCCTCGCCAATGGGAGATTCACGTCTGCATTTTCCCCAGGCATCCCGAAGTGTCTGCCAGATAGGCGACTGCACGTTTGCACCACAGTCTCTCTTTCAGATGAGCTAGATTGTATCGAAATCCAGCCTTGAGAGCTTAATGTAGGGTGTCCGTTGGGCTCAACCAGCAGTGATGTCCATACAAATAGAGCGCGCTCCGCTTTCTCAAATTTCCCCATAAGAGTCACGCCATCTAATGCTTCAGGCTTGTCCGGCACTCCAAAATCGACCGAGTATCCAAACTCTGCTGAGTTCAGCGTGAGGTACTTCATCTGTAGAGGAAAATTGAAATAAGTACGATAGAGCAAACAACACTCGTCAGCAGCTACATACCTTTACTTCACAGGCCGTCTCTGGTCCGAAAGCCTGCCGGTTTAGCAGCATATCCCACAGCAATGGCACTGCAGCCTGGTAACTGCAATGTAACGGTGTCGAGAACAGCAGCTCAATGCAAGAACCAGCGATAGGATCCTGCTGCTTGATGGTAGACACACTCGTTAATGCTGCTGACGATCTTGCACCCAGTAACAATGGCGACGAAAACACGTAGTCCGCTGACGCATGAAGAACCTTGAACACCCCTTTCAGATGACCAGCTATATCTCCAAGACTACCAAACGAGATTGTAGGCGCAGGCGCAGTGCAAGGTGCTTCGCCGTTCATAATAGACTGTACGTGCTAAAAAGAACCATCACATCGTAAAATACAAAAGTTAGCACAACATTTATACCCACACCCACAAAGAGCAAATTGTACCTGAGCAAATTTCGATTCCATCGAGATGAAACTTTCGAGAGTGTGAATAGTGTTCAGTTGATGAACAAGGAGCGATTTCAAGTGTCTGTTCAGCTCCTCAGCCTTGCGTCGCTTCGTTTCTTCTCGTGTTGCAGCATTGATCCACCCCCACTTCGAGACAAAGTCCTCCTTACGAGGCTTCTGGACACGTAGTAGCTCCAATTGTGCTTCATATTGAGAGATCTGGTCACGTAGCGCTTCTCGTTCGGCCTTCTTCTTCTCGCGTCGCCGCCGGTAATACCCTGGATGGTCTTTCGCCCACTGCTTCGTTCCTCGACCTCTACTGACTGAATTGAGGTCGACGCTGTCGGAGGAGTCGCTAGTGCATGTACTTCGCAAAGACGTCACAGCACTTTCACCTTCGTACGCATCAATGAACGCTAGTACGTCTCGCAGCAACGCTCTAGTCTCTTCTGGTTCAGGGAATGGTAGCTCATCGCTCATCGCTGCTTCTCCTTTTCAGCCGGCTCACTCACAGGTACCTCGCAACAATGCATTCTGATTATTTGAACAAAGGATTTTCATTTAGTCCCTTTGACTTGAAGTTTGTAAGTGACACAATTGCATTTTGGTCCAAACAGAAATTCAGTAGTATTACTCAAATCAAGCTTACTATTTGTTTTAGTGTGTTGCTAAACTTTAGTACACTGTATGCTGTCTGTAGCACCGGAATCCTGGTCGACGTCGTGCACTGTCGACACATGACGACGAACGCGTCGAGCTTCCATGATAGGAACTGCATCAATGGGGGTTTCGTAACCTCACACCTTCGGACTAAACGCCAACTCAGACGCTGTTCTAAAGTCTTAGTAGTTGTCAATGCCCCATTTAGCGTTGTCCGTATGGGATCAACCAGAGGAGTGCTGCAAAAAGATGCTGGAAAAGTCTCCTCAGTAGAAATTCAGCTAAATAGAGACAAGATGCTCGTTCTACGGGACTCGATGAGTCCGAAGAAAATGTCGACGGTAATCTACGAAGACATGGAGAATGGCGGTACGTCGATCTTCTTAGAGGGGTAACTACGTGTAGTACTGTGGCCGAACTAACAGAATTCAGTGAATAGACTATGGCACTTTCCTAGGACAGAAGGATCGACCCAAGACGCCTTATACTACCCCTCGTAACGCATACCGAAAGTGGTTTATGCTAGCCATTCTCTCGGTCCTCACTGCCATCAACCAGGGCATTTGCTACTCGTACGCGCCTATTGCGAGTATCGTGGAAAAGCGGTGGCAGGAACGGGTACGGTTTATCCTTTGCAGTTTTTCCTCATTACTCAAAATTCTGACTGTTGCTTTTATCTTGTAGTTGCATTCGACCGAACTTATCACTGTCTACTTCATCTCGTACATTCCCTGCTCATTTGTGGGGTCTTGGATCATGGACAAAAAGGGGTTACGGTATGGTATTCTTCTCGGAGGCTTTTTACAGGCTCTTGGTGCTGCATTGCGCTACTTCGCATGTGTTTTCGGACCCACAGAAGAAGCTTACGTGACTCTATTGGGTCAAATCTTAGCGTCCACTGCGATGCCATTCATGGTCAACTCTCCTGCAGTTCTCTCTGCGAACTGGTTTCCTCCTCAAATGCGTGCGACATCCACCAGTGTAGCAGTCAACGCCAATGCAATGGGCACTGCATTCGTGTACCTGTCAGCGCCGTTTATCGTCCTCTCCAGTACGGATGTCCCGTACTGGAACTTGTACGTGGCGCTGGTTGCCACAATCTTTTGGGTCGTTGCCTACTTTTTCTTCCAGTCTTTTCCTAAGACTGGAGTGGCTCAGTCGATTGTGTCCGATGTCCAGCTACGCGACGAGTACGACTGGGGCCAATGGGCCACTGCATTCACTCATACCGGTTTTTGGCACACTGTGGTGGCTTTCTCTGTAGCCGAGTGCGTCCTGAACGCCATGTGCGCTCTATTAGGCAAGTTCCTGAGCATCGCACACTTCTCCAAGGCCCAGATTGGCCTTGTCGGCGCCGCTTTCATTGTCTGTTCCCTCATTGGCGGCCAAGTCATCAGCCAGTACGTGGACAAGAAGAGGAACCACAAGACAGCGCTGCAACTCTGTCTCCTATTGACTGCAGTGGCAATTGCTTCTTTCCGATTAGTGCCCAAGGTGAACGTGCACGCCACACTGGTGAGTCTCATGTTCCTGGGTGCTGTACTCGGTCCATTACAGCCAATTGTGCTGGAACTGGGTGTCGAATGCGCGTATCCAACCAGCGAAGCCACGGTCGCTGCGCTTCAGCAGCTCTGTGGGAACTTCCTATCCGCTATTGTGGTACCTGGATTAAGTGCGCTACGCAGGACGCACGTGGATTCAACTGGACACGTTCCTCCCAAGTATTTCTACGCGAGTCCAGAGTGGGCCATGGTGACAATGGCAGCAGTGACTTTTATCATCTTCTGCTTCTTGTAAGTGACTGTGACTTTAACTTTTAAGTTCTCGACTAACCCAATTGAATTTTTAATTTTACAGCAACGGCAAGTACAAACGCTTCGCGCATGAATCGAACAAGACCTCTCGATCTCGAAACAAAGAACAGATTCTAATCACCAGAGCCTCCCGAGGCACAGGAAGCTTCTTCTAACTCAACCAACCTAAAAATTACCTGGATACGCTCGAACTTCCTATTTGAATACAGTACCTTATCGATAGTTTGAAACTCGCCTGTCTTGAATGATACTACTAGTATATGATATGCACGAAGGTTTCGTAGAAGAACGTACGGACAGAGGAGAATCGTGAATGGTCACTGCCCCCTTCTCACTCTAAGATCTGGTTGGAGAGTCACGACGCTGTCGGTATTCGCAGTAAGTCACTGTACGTGTGCATTCAAGCCTAACAGCGTCTCTCTTTGGACTATTGGCGAGAAGCTTGGTCCTTACTGGGGACTTGAATGTACTGGTTCCAATGAACAGAGAGAATGACAGCGGCATGCGAAGCGATCGAGGTTGATGGTAAGATCTCGACGTCTAAATGTCCTGTGACTATCGGGAAACTAACCAGGAAACAGCTATGTTACTGCAGAAGCCTCATGTGAAACAACTGATCGCTCGACCGCCAAGACTTTGTTACCACAAGTGGGTCATGCTCGCGATTCTATCGGTGCTTAGTGCTGTGAACCAAGCCATTTGTTACTCGTACGCGCCCATTTCCAGCATCGTCGAGGAGAGATGGGGACATCGTGTACGTAAATTTTTGTATTCCTGCTACAATTGGTTTCGAGAATCAACTAAAAATCAGTATTTTTTTTTCTTTCTCCAGCTCCAGGCTGAATCCCTCATTACAGTCTACTTCGTCTCGTACATCCCCAGCGCATTCATCGGTTCGTGGCTCATGGATAGAAAAAGCTTGAGCTTCGGCGTCATACTCGGCGGTTTCTTACAGGCAATTGGCGCTGGACTACGATACGCTGCCTGCTTTTTGGAGCCATCCGAAGAGATCTACGTGACGATGTTTGGGCAGTTTCTGGCGTCTCTCGCGATGCCTTTCATGGTGAATTCTCCCCCACTTTTATCAGCCAACTGGTTCCCGCCTTCCATGCGAGCTACAGCTACGAGTACAGCTCTGAACGCCAATGCCTTAGGAGCTGCCGTCGTTTTCCTAACCGCCCCGTTCATTGTTGGATCCGTTGAGGATATTCCAAAGTGGAATTTGATCAATACTCTGGTCGCTGTCGTGTCTTGTGTGGTAGCTGCCATTTACTTCCAATCAACCCCTCAAGACAAACCGCTTCCAAGTGTAGCTATCTCCAAGATGGAAGTGAAATACGAGTGGAGTCAATGGTGGAATGCGTTCAAATGCGCGGGTTTCTGGCACACAATTGTGGCCTTCTCGATAGCGGAATGCGTCATCAACGCCTTGACGGCTCTACTGGGCAAGTTTCTCAGCGGTACATCGTTCTCAAAGGCCCAAGTGGGGACCGTTGGCGCCGCTTTCATCGTCAGTTCTCTCGTTGGGGGCCAAATTGTCAGTGTACAAGTGGACAAGAAGCGTAACCACCGAATGGTAACGCTAGTATGTCTGTTATTGACAGCTATTTCCACAGTTTTGTTTCGAGTCGTGCCTAAAGTGGATGTTCACGCCACGCTCGTCACGTTGCTGCTTCTTGGAGCTGTACTGGGTCCAATTCAACCGATCGTACTCGAACTTGGGGTGGAATGCGCGTTCCCAACCAGCGAACCGACTGTAGCAGCACTGCAACAGCTTTGTGGGAACTTCCTGTCGGCTATTGCAGTACCGGGACTTAGTGCTCTGCAGCGATCACAGTTGGGTGATCGTTATTTCTTCGCTAATCCAGAGTGGATCATGGCGATGTCGACGATGGCGACGTTCGTCGTCTTCTGCTTCTAGTACGTGGTGATTCTAGAGGGGTTTATTGGGTTTTATCGGCAACTAACATCGGATACGTGCAGTAATGGAAGATACAACCGCCATGCCCACGAAAGGAAGGTTGTCTTACCACGAACCATCCAGGACGAGGACATCGTGGTTACTTCCTGTGAAGAGGAGACGGATGATACAACGTCTACAGACTCGGCAAGAATCGGCTGACAAGTGTGTTCTATGCACTTCAACTTCAATTAACCCGCGCTATAAATGGGTTTTCATGCAGTATCCACAATTAATTCCACGTCAAAATCAGGTTATCCATAGGAGTTCACCCATGCAAATGTGGGGTTGGCAGACGTCCAGATAGATCTGACTAGTCGGATACGAATCCTCGTCGTGTGCTGGCATGGATCAACATGCCAGCGCTAGTTTATGAAGAAGTTCCTGCCAGAGGTTGCGCTTATGAGCTCCTGTGCTGCATTCCCCACATTCCCAACACTAAAATCATGTTTTCTTACCAGCTTACGGCGCTGTACTGCGTCGCCCGAAAGATGCAGTAGCGTCGGAAAAGAACCCCCACCTCAAATGGATCATGTTGGCGATTCTGTCAGTATTAAGCGCCGTTAACCAAGCCATTTGCTACTCGTACGCACCCGTTGCCAGCATCGTGGAAGATCGTTGGCAACAACGTGTAAGATTTTCTTTTGAAAGTATTTTTTTGTTTTTTCCAAGTCAAAAACTCTAATATTTTACTCTATGCAGCTTCCGTCCGAACACCTTATCTCGATCTTCTTCATCTCGTACATCCCATGCTCTTTCACGGGTTCATGGATCATGGACAAGTTCGGGCTTCGCTGTGGAGTTCTACTCGGTGGATTTCTGCAGGCTGTTGGAGCAACTTTACGCTATTTAGCGTGCACGATGAATCTCACGGACGAAATTTACATGATGATGCTGGGACAAACACTCTCGTCCTTCGCTATGGCTTTCATGGTGAATTCTCCTGCAGTTCTTTCGGCAAACTGGTTTCCCCCATCCATGAGAGCGACTTCCACCAGCGTCGCACTTAACGCGAACAACTTGGGCACTGCAGTGGTGTATCTCACAGCTCCGATCATCGTGTTTTCCAGTGAGGAAGTCCCTGAGTATAACCTGTACGTAGCGATATGCGCTGTTGCTACGTGGATAGTGGCGTTATTCTTCTTCCGGTCATCACCAAAGCTTCTCGATGGTTCTCCAGCTGTACACAACTCTGCAGCTCACGATGAATACGACTGGGGGCAATGGAAAAGCGCCTTCACTCACACTGGCTTTTGTCATACACTCGTGGCCTTTTCACTAGCGGAATGTGTGTTTAACGCTATCAGTGCGCTATTGGGGAAGTTTCTGGGTGCTACTCAATTGTCCAAACCACAGATTGGCCTGGTAGGAGCTGCGTTTATCGTCAGTTCTCTCGTCGGCGGTCAATTTATCAGTCACTACGTGGACAGACAACGTAACCACAAGACGGCGATGCAGATTTGCCTCCTTTTAACGGCAATTGGCCTCGTTTTATTTCGGTTGGTGCCCAAGAATGACGTTACGGCCACACTCGGTTGCTTGTTGTTTCTTGGAGCGGTTCTCGGCCCTCTACAGCCGATCGGCCTTGAATTGGGAGTGGAATGTGCCTATCCTACCAGTGAAACTACAGTCGCTGCACTGCAACAACTTTTTGGGAACTTTTTCTCTGCGATTACAGTTCCAGTTCTGAGTTCTTTAGAACGGACGAACGTTGGAGCAACAAAAGGAATTTCTCCCAGATATTTCTACGGGAGTCCCGAGTGGATCATGGTGTTCATGACGACTGCGACGTTGTTGGTGTTCTCCTTCTTGTAAGTAAAATATCCTTTTTCAACGTATTGCACGCGTAACTTACTGAATGTTATGGCAGCGACGGCGAACACAAGAGGTTCCACTTCGAAACGAAGGTCGTGATACCCTGTAACAACCCGGACGAAGCTGCAGAAAGAACTACCGCGAAACAAAACGGTGACTGTGTAATTTAGACAATGTTTTGTGGTTTGTAAAATTCATGTACCCATATTCAAGATGAGAAAAATGATGGTTACGACTAGACGAAGATGTACCATGTCACAGATGAAAGGGGCCTAAAACTGATGGTTATCATTTGCAAATTGACCACGTCAAGCATAGGCAATCGGTGGAAGTTCACCATCGCCTAGATGACTGCACTGTTGCACGATGGAATCGAAGTGAAAAGTGCGTTGCTGTTTGCATCTGGATGTGTAAACTATACCACTAACATTGAACCGTTTTTTTTTTTTTTTACAGCCGGCTACGGGTCGCTTCGTCCAATCTACCAGACCGGTTTATCACGTCTGGACTCGAGGCAGAAGTGGTTTATGCTGGCTATTCTGTCGGTTCTCACGGCTTTAAACCAAGGAATCTGCTACTCTTACGCCCCAATTGCCAGCATCGTCGAGGATCGATGGAACCAGCGAGTAAGTAAACCTCTTACTGTTTTAAAAAGAAAAACTAACTTCATTTACTCACTCTTTCTTTTCAACAGCTCCACTCGGAAGAACTCATCACTGTTTACTTCGTCTCATACATTCCCTGTTCCTTTCTCGGCTCCTGGATCATGGATCAGAAGGGTTTACGTTATGGAGTGCTACTTGGAAGCTTCTTGCAAGCATTCGGTGCCAGTTTACGGTATTTCGCCTGCTTCTTCGGTTCTACGGGTGAAATCTACCTCACGTTAACCGGCCAGATCATGGCTTCATTGGCGATGCCCTTCATGGTGAACTCCCCTCCCCTTCTCTCTGCCAACTGGTTCCCGTCTTCCCAACGTACAACGTCCACCAGTATCGCTGTAAACGCGAACGCAATGGGCACTGCCTTCGTGTACCTTACGGCTCCGTTCATCGTTCTTTCAGTTAATGAAGTTCCAGCCTGGAACTTGTTCGTGGCGTTGGCTGCAGTTGCTTCGTGGGCTGTGGCCTGTTGCCTTTTCCGTTCGTTCCCTAAAACTGGTACAACGCAGTCGTTTGTATCGGACGTACAGCTTCAAGACGAATACGACTGGAGTCAGTGGACTGGAGCTTTCACACACAGTGGGTTCTGGTGCACAGTAGTGGTCTTTTCCTTAGCAGAGTGCGTGCTGAACGCCATGAGCGCTCTATTGGGGAAGTTTCTTAGTGTCGCGCACTTCTCGAAAGCGGAAATTGGCCTTGTGGGCGCAACGTTCATCGTGAGTTCTTTGATTGGAGGCCAAGTGATCAGCCAGTACGTGGACAGGAAAAGGAACCACAAGGCGGCACTACAAGTTTGCGTACTGCTAACTGCCGTCGCCCTCGCCACTTTTCGACTGGTTCCTAAGGTCGAAGTCGACGCTACATTAGCCAGTCTGCTGTTTCTTGGAGCGGTACTTGGGCCGATACAGCCGGTTGTCCTGGAATTGGGCGTCGAGTGTGCGTTTCCGACCAGTGAAGCCACAGTCGCGGCTCTGCAACAGCTTTGTGGGAATTTTCTCTCGGCTATTGCGGTGCCTGGTTTGAGTATGCTACGCAGGACCCACGTGGACGCAACTGGACACGTGCCGAGTACGTACTTTTACGCGAGTCCGGAGTGGCTTCTGACGTTCATGACGACCACAACATTCGTCGTTTTCTGCTTCTAGTAAGTTTTTTTACCAAGTTTTTGCCCATTGGTTGGTGACTAAATTTTACTTTTTGATGCAGCAACGGCAGGTATAAGCGATTTGCTCACGAAACCAAAGCCGTTCAGCCCTCCACCCACTCGAATCCAGTTTTGTTTCCTTCAGTAGTAGTAGCTTTTACTTAGCCGTCAGCTCAACTACAACAAAAAAGAAGATAAAACGATGGATAACATCCTTTCTTTACAGTGTTTTTCTGTTGTAAGTAAGGCGCGATCTTCAGAAATCAACGGCCACCGACAACTTGTGAAACGCCGCGATCCAAGGATCCACTGTTGTCGTTCAGTGATTCTTTCTTCCGCTGGTGCAAAATGACAGCTGAAGCAGGTACTTTACTCCCAAAGCCACGAGAGCGATCCAGATCCGTCGTACAAAGACACTCGCGAGCTAAATGGTCCATGCTCGCCATCTTGGCGGTACTCAGTGCCATAAATCAGGCCATTTGCTACTCGTACGCTCCAATTGACAGCATCGTCGAGACGAGATGGCAAGAACGGGTAAGTACTAACCCTGATCTGTGTAAATATCCTTTAAAAAAAATCCACATGTAAATAACTTGTATCCTTTGTAGATCCGCTCGGAGCACCTCATCACAATTTACTTCATCTCGTACATCCCTTGCTCCTTCCTCGGGTCCTGGGTCATGGATAAGTTTGGTCTCCGCTTTGGCGTTCTCCTGGGCGGTTTTTTACAAGCTGCAGGGGCCACTGTACGGTATTTGTCGTGCTCTCTCGACAGTTCCCAAGAGCCTTACGTGACTGTATTAGGGCAACTTCTCGCGTCTTTTGCAATGCCTTTCATGGTTAACTCCCCCGCAGTTTTATCTGCTAATTGGTTCCCGCCTTCTCTCCGTGCGACGTCCACCAGCATCGCTATCAATACCAACGAAATGGGGACGGCTATCGTCTACCTTACGGCCCCGTTCATCGTCTTGTCAAGTGACGAAATCCCGTACTACAACTTTTGTATCGCTGTACTAGCAGGTGGAGCTTGGCTTGTGGCTCTCTTGTGCTTCAGATCGTACCCAAAAGTAGGGAAAGATCAGTTCGTAACCAAATCCCATCTCGAAGACGACTACGACTGGAGTCAGTGGGCCAACGCATTCTCCCACAGTGGATTCTGGCACACCGTTGTGGCGTTTTCAGTGGCAGAATGCGTTTTAAACTCGATTTGTGCCCTCTTAACCAAATTTCTGGACATCACCGATTTTTCGACTAGGGAAATTGGCGTTTTCGGTGCTGCTTTTATCGTGAGTTCTCTCGTTGGGAGTCAATTCATCAGTCGATTTGTGGACAGCAAAAGGAACCACAAGACGGTGTTGCAACTCTGTTTACTGCTGGCTGCTGTGGGGATTTCCGTCTTTCGAATGGTTCCTAAAGTGGAAATCCACGCCACGTTGGCCAGTCTGTTGTTCCTCGGGTTCGTATTGGGTCCAATCCAGCCCATTGCGTTGGAATTGGGCGTTGAGTGTGCGTTCCCGACCAGCGAAGCGACAGTGGCGGCTCTGCAACAGCTTTGTGGGAATTTCCTTTCAGCCGTCACAGTTCCGACGTTGAGCACGTTATTACGAACGCAGTTCAGTGCATCTGGAGCTGAGCCTTCGTACGAAAGCCCCGAGTGGATTTTAGCAACGATGGCGACGTCTACGTTCGTTATTATGTGCTTCTTGTACGCTGTTTTCTTTCCTTGTGCCTTTCTAAATGAGTTTAAACTGATTTTATATTTTTTTATTTTTGTTTCTATGATGTTATAGTAATGGGGAACACAAGCGATACGCTCACGAATCCAAAGTAATTCCGCCTCATAGCGATGAGCAACGTGTCTAGCAGGTTAAAACGTATTTAACTCGTATAACCGCTGCAGGAAGAGCGCGTAATCGACATTTTCCAGGCTTTCCTCCATTCCGAAATGTCGGAAAAGTGTCAGGAGCTCCTGTTTGTGCAGTGGGATGTTGAGCTGGTGGAGTTTCGACAGTAACAGCGGCATCGCAACAAACTGCAGTGGAGAATCCTCTTGACTTGCCTTATTTGCCATAAACTGGGGCGAATCCTGCAGACGTCTCTGCAATTGGGCGATGAACCGGTCGAGATCAAGTCTCCCTCCGCCTGCTTTCCCCTTGACGACCATTTGCCGTACTACCCCTCGAACTTTTGCTTGGAGTTCGACGGAGAGAGGCACAACCCATTGAGCGAAACGAAGGAGATCCAGGAAGTATTTGGACGAAGAGCCGATGTGTAGGAAGAACTGGCTCACGAGGTGTGTGGACACCTCTATACGGTGGTAATTTACCAGTAGACGCTTCAGTCCTGCAGGAGTTAATGGATCGAGATCGCAAGCTTCCAACTCCCGCTGTGTCCTTGAACGACTAGACCCACGGGTCGGGCTGTTTAATACGCGAAGTGGGCTCGATGGGCGTGTGGAGGCGTCAGATGGGCCGAAGGAAAAATACCGAAAAGCTCGAGTTGGGCAAATATTCCCTTTCAGATCCGAAAATTCACTTGCGATGTCCAAAATTGCGATCTCGAGAGCTCGCAGACTTGATACGCTTCGACTGGCACATGCGTCGCTTTTTGAACGTGATGAATGAACTTGTAAGGCGATCTGGTTCCCTAAATTTGAACTTTTGTGGGTTTTCGAGTTGAACGAGCCCGCAATTTCTCGGAACCGCTGGAAACTTACAACAACGGGCGGATTATCGCTGGAGGCTGAAGTGTGAGCCTTATCACCCGCTAGAAGACGCATGACGGAGGCTAAGGCGTCTTCACTGTTCAAGAGTTCGTTACTGGCCGGTTCATGGTCGCTTTCTAGCTCAAATTCCTTCGTTAGGTACAACTTCAAGTCTGCTGCATTAAAATGCCCTTTCTCGTCCGTATCAAGAGCTCGAAACACATGCTCTAGCTCTGCTGTTGATACATTTAAGGGCAGACGTCGCTGGAAAAGTTTAACCACTCGAACTTGCAATGCTTTTCGTGCTTGTCGTTGTTGAAACTCCAGTAAAAACAGGATAAAATGATCATAATCAATCTTTAATCGTTCGTGGTGCTGAATTGGACCGGGAAACCTTCGCTGAAGCACTTTGACTTCCCACTGGGCCATGTCTTGCCGGTCGAGAGTCATCAAGCGGTAGGCTTTGTTCCAATCCTCACATGGAATTACACCAATGTGGTCCCAGTCGAACTTCTCCAACACTTTTTTCACCTCCACAAGGGAATGCGGCAATCTCAATCTATTGGCGACAGCTTCCCAATCGATCAAAGCGTCAAAGAACGCATCGCAGTGGATTCCATCTCGACGTGGATTTGTGTTTTGGAAAAGATTCTGTACGAAAGGTTTCAGTTCTTCTTCTTGAACTTTATTTCCAGTTTTCTGCAGCATTTTAACCACTTCCTTCAACAAAACCTCGTGAGAAACCCAGCCTTGGGCATTACGAGAAAGAGCGTCAAGTTTACCCAGTAAATCGTACTCGGAGCAGCTCTTGACAACGAGTTTCTTGATGTCTTCAACGTCATTCACGGCACTCTCCGCGTTTGTGACCGGTGGTTTATCCCATTTATGAGATTTTTTAACCTTCCAGCACCTCGTGGACAGATATTCCTCTAGGGTTTTCACCTTGACAGCTCCTTCATGCCGAGAATCCACCGCTGCGAACAGGAAAAGCATTTCAACTGCAGTTAACGGCTGTTCTTGCGCCTGAGTAGTGAACACATTGTGAAAATCCGGCAGTTGAAGGCAGTGGGAGGATTTTCCAGGCAGAAGCTTCGTCAAACAGGCTTCAATCCGCTCCCGTTCACGCAGCAGCTTCTTCCTGATACAGTTCTCGTAGTAAACGTCGTCTTTCAGCGGGGGAGATCCAAAAACCAAGTATAAAAGGACGTCGTATCGTAATTTTCGGTCTGGTACTTCTAAAACTGCACTCAGAACCTCCAATTCCTCAGGACTTAGATGACGCTCGAATACACGTGCGAAATGCCTTGTGGAGATCGTGTACGTCCCCTCCAAGTCCACTTTTGCCATGATTTTCTCCAATTGAGTCTGCACTTTGAGTCCCATGCGGGAGTCGCCATTGCATAAGCTCATGTAGATATTTCGCCAAAAATCCCATTGAAACGCTCTCTTATGCTGGTCTCTGGAGTCAAAATCCAGGGGAAATGGCCCCAATAATCCATCTAGAAACTCGGCGTAATTGAGAAATGCTTCGTCTTTAGCTTTTCGCTGGATAAATGGCTGAGCTAATTGGATAGTTTCGTGCTCTTCCAGCGTGAACGGCAGCTCCAGTGCGTGATGTTTTACCAATTCGTCATGGAAAACACGGATTAAATCCGCTACGGTGATAATCTGATCGCCTTCTGTGTCGTACTTGGAGCACAAAGAGCCCAGCAGTTGGCGGATTTTTCCCCGTCCAGGCGGAAATCCACTTTGGAAATATTCATCAAGACGAAGCAGACAGTTCCGCTTGGCAGATTCGCGAATATCCGGTAACGCATATATGAGAATGTCCATCAATACGTTCAGAAACTCCTTGTAGTCCAATTGAGCGCCTGCGTTGAAGTTCATGCCCATACAAACCTCAATTATCCGCACTTCGCTCACTTTTAGGTCGAATTGATCTGCCAGAATCCAGCAGAGCTGCTTCAAGTTCACGAATCCAGTAGAATCAGCGTCGCCTTGGGTCAGTAATTCTTCCAGACGCTTCACTCCAGAGCTGCAAATTTGAAAATTAGCTTTAAAATTAAGATAAAAATGGCAGTACAACGCTTACAATTGTAGCTGGCTCGCCATCTCAACCAACTCCTGCTCATGAAGGTTCACGACCGACAGTTTTCGGCTGGAGTTGCCTGTTTTATGCCGTGAAGAAGGCGGAAATGTCTGTGAATGTCTGGTTTCGTGTTTTACAGGAGAACCTTGAACAGTCGATACTTTCTCTCGACTTGGAGGTGACGACGAATTCTCAGAGGATCTTGCGAGTTTAGCCGAGTCCAACTGTCGACTGAGCCTCAAGTTTGCGTCTTGGAGACTGGAGATAACTTGCTGGAGTTTTTTGTTTTTGGATTCCAGAATTTTCGCTTTTGACTGCGGATCGGAAGCCAATTCGGAGGGAACCACTAGAGAAGTCACTCGAGAATGCCAAATATCCAGCGCTCGTAGAGCTTCTCGGATGTTAACAAGGATTTCTCCTTTTGATTCAGTTGCAAACTGGTACAGGAATTCCTAGAAATATATATAAAAAAAAAGAAAACAAATATGAGATTCAGCAAATTTCACCCATTTCGATCACTTTACCTCCATTTCATCGGTAAAAGGGTCAGCTCCATTCGCCGCTTTAGGGTCCAGATCGAAGAGAACCTCGCACACGTGGCTCAACGACACTAGCGGGTGTTTCCTCGCGTCTCCGTACGAGAATAAATCGCACAAGTCGATTGGCGACAGCTTTTTCTCGTGCATCACGCGCTGAAACCACTCATCAGGCGAGTTTTTGCGGCCTAAAAGCGCCACCGGAGACTGCGTCTTCTTCAAAATCCCACGAGGTTTCTCTTGAGCGCTGACACAACGCTCGAAAGCGGAGGACGGTCTTGTCGCCGTATCAATCACGAGCTGTTTCCGTGTTGGTAAGTTGTTGCACGAAGACGAAAGCGTTCGATGCTCCAGATTTGCAGGAGGAGCCGGTCGACCTTCGCTGTTACGACTAGAAAGTCTCACGTACGCGTTTTCGATACGAGAGTCACACAACTAAAAGAAAAGTTAGGATATATTATGGACAATTGCGTATCAAGGAGAGATGAACCTTCGTCTGTCGCTGTAGATAATTCTGAACGTCACGCGTTGATATCGACGGGGACTGCTGATGCATTTTCTTGATCTGTATTTGCAAATTGGGAACTGTTATTCTTGTCTTTGATGGGGGAAAAAATAGATTTTTCTGAAGATTATCCTAATTTTTTCATGTGGAGATCGTCTTTGTGGTATTTTTTGCGTAAAAAGTCGCGAACAGGTCCAAGCATCACAAAATACTCGAAGACGATCACAGCGGCAATATTTCCAGCCAAAAGACCGAAGTACTTGGCTCGGAAGGAGAACGGCATCGCAATATCCGGCAAAACGACGACATTCGTAGCGCTAGCGATCCGGATTAAAATCCATGACGACACTCGTTTCAGGTAAATATCCAACCCTATCAGTAGGATAAAAACCAGCACAAGCAGATAATTCCACCAGATTGGAACTCGACACCGAGAGTCGAAACTGAAGACCCACGCCGCGAGCTGCTGTAAACCAGAACCTCGAGCTTTTTGGGATCATTTGGGACCCACTTACACCTTCGGTTTCCTCCGACATTACTCCGAATTTACTCAAGAATCCAAACAATCGGGTCAAAAGTGGTGGATATGCAGAAAAATCTGCCCGATCTGCCTCGGGTCTCGTACGACAGCACCATGAAGGACGACAAGGGGGTCCTCCTGTGGCTAGAGAAGCTCGATACGTACGGCTTCACCCGGAAGCCTTCACCGTTCTAAGCGACGTTCCTCATATGCACGGACGTACTGCCTAAAACACAGTGAACACTCGATGACACTTGGAAAGCTGCTACTGTACCTGGATTTCGACGAGTTCCAAGGTCGTTTGAAGAAACGTCGAAAGAGTCCAGTGCCTGCCTAAGATAAAATCTGTACTGGAATCCACGGTTTATCCGTTGCGTCGTGTTGGGTCGCACATTCTCAGTTTAGCTTTCATCTGAGAGAGACGATGGATTATCCTGCGTGTCCTGAACGCCACCAGCCGGAGTTTTACTGTTGCTCGACGTCCTCCTCCTCTCGCGAGGTGTATACCAAGTTCCGAAGACCTAGAGGGGGCGACTATGAAGAAGATTATCGACTCGGGTGGAAGGAACCTCGCCAGGTTAATTTCCCGTACGTACGATACACTCCAGACACCCCAATCTTCACGTACGACGACCCGGAGACTGTCTGTCGGATGCAAACGGTGGTGATTGACGTAAAAACCGGAGAATTGCAGCAGAAGTTACAATGTGGCAGGGATAATTCCTCCCTTGTGGCTGATTCTCGAGATGATTCCGTCTTCTGGACGTCTCCAACAAACCCGAGGAATAACAACGCGTCTTTCCCCTATGGAGCGCACTGTGAGAGTCTCATGTTGGCTGATGGCTCCGTAGATGAAGAGAGCAAAAGCTCGTGCGTTAGTGACCGACAAGTCGGAGATTTCCAGTTCACAACGTTCGGTGAACCTTCGCTAGTGGCTGTATACTTGGTATACTTACTCTGTTTCGCCCTGTTAGCGTGGTGGAATTCCCACCGTCATGGGATCCGAAAGAATTGCTCCGTTATTGACGAGGATAAAACTGCTCTTGATCTTAAAGGAATTATCTCCCGCCCTCGTTATGAACTTATTTCAGAGGCGAATCCAGAGGCGTTGGATTTAATCCAGACTGGATATTCTTCCTCGGGTCAAGGACGATTAGTTTTCGCTTATTTCGTGCTGGTCACTGTGTTTCTTCACGTTCTGCTAGTCATCGTCATCTGCGACTACTATGGGAGCTTTAACCCCCAGCTTTTGGATCCGGAAAGTGCTAGTGCCACCGTTTTCTTCCTGGTCTGGATCTTTGCTGCGGTTTGGCTCATTGCGGTTGTACTTTACCAGCGGGATCTTCTCAACTTCTTTCGCGTTCCGAGTCCTCTCAGCAAATGTGAGTTTGTGCACATGCTGAAAACGGACGATACAGAGATCATGTTAACGGATCGTTCCGGAATTTCTGCTCTTGTGGCAAAAGTCGAAAATTGGTTTCGGAAATCGGGGAAACTCCGAGGATACCAGGAAACAGTTCGAGTGGAGATAATATCCGGAAATCGCGTTGTGGATTTTCAGCACTTGCGATACATGTACAGCAATGAAACGAAGCAATTTATCCCGACTGAAATATCCATAGGAACCACATACGCCGACATTGGAGCTGCGGGGACTACAGGGCTGACAACAGCAGAAGCGGATTCTCGTATACAGATGATAGGGCCGAACGTTGTGGACGTCCATATGCCTTCTGTATTATCCTCAGTACTACAGGAATTCCTCACGCTGTTCTACATCTACCAGATCATGTGCTACTACGTGTGGTACTACTTCACGTACTGGAACATGGGCTTCGTCATGACTCTGGTCATTCTCGGTACTGCCGTCATTAATATCTACACGAAGCGTAAAATGCAAGCTGCTATTGTGGAAATGACGAGATATCGGACGGAAGTGGCAGTGTTCCGAGACTCTGGATGGCAGACACTTGAATCTTCGTACTTAGTGCCTGGAGACTTGATTAAAGTGCCCGAGAACTGGGTTTTACCTTGTGATATGGTCGTTGTGAAGGGCTCTACCGTGTGTGACGAGTCCATGCTGACTGGGGAGTCCATGCCAGTGCAAAAATCTCCCATTCCAGATCACAGTGAGACCGTTTACGACGCTCAAGGGCGAGGAAAAAGACATACGCTCTTTTCTGGCACTTTAGTGCTGTCTTCTGGCCGCAATGAAGACATTCACGCTGTTGTTCAGACTACTGGGGCTCATACGACCAAAGGACAATTAATCCAGTCGATTCTTTTCCCAGTTCCGATGCGATTCAAGTACGACGAGCACTTGAAAGCTCTCGTTGTGATGCTGCTTGTCTACTCTACGGTAGCGTGTGGCATCGGCATCTCGTTTCTAGTGGGGAATGGGAAATTAAACAACAAAATGACGGCCTTCTGCTACTGTATTTTCATGATTTCAGCCGTTGTGAGTCCCTTACTGCCTGTGGTTATCACAGTGGGGCAGGTCAATGCGTCGACCAGACTCGAAAAGAAAGGGATTTTCTCTCTAAACGTGAAAAGAATCACTCTTTGCGGCAAAGTTCGCGTTTTTTGTTTCGACAAAACCGGAACACTGACGAAACAAGGTCTGGACTATCTCGGGATTCAATCGGTAGATATGATCTCCAACTCTTTTTTACCGATGACCAAGGACACGACCAATATGCTGGACGTGACAAAATGTGCAGTTGCAACTTGCCATTCCGTCGGGTCTCTGGATGGGAATTTAGTGGGGAATGAAGTCGAAGTGCGGATGTTCGAGGCCACAGGATGGGACCTCTTCGAGCGAGAAGGCAGCCAACCAATCGTAAAATCCCCTACTGGAGAGGAGCTGGAGTTCGTCAAGCGCTTCGACTTTGATCACCATCGGATGTCCATGAGCGTCGTCGTCCGGAACAAAGTGACAGGAAAGTTCTTGGTCTTTTGTAAAGGATCTTACGAGCGAATGCAGCAGTTGAGTCAGCCTGACAGTGTCCCAACGAACTACAAAGAAGTTGCTGATCGACTAGCGAAAGACGGATGTTACGTGTTGGGACTTTCGTATCGAGAACTACCAAGTAACTGGACGAATCCGCAGATTGACGCCTTTTTATCGGATCGAGAGGCGATTGATGAGAAGTTATCTTTACTCGGGTTGATTTTATTCCGGAATGAACTGAAAGAAGACTCGGAAGACGCCATTAGGCAGCTAAAAGCCGGGGATATCCGCGTAGTCATGATCACAGGGGATAATGCCATGTGTGGCTGTTATATTGCACGTAACAGCGCGATGGTTGCCCCAGACTCACGAGTGATTTTCGCCGACGTTGAAAGAACTGGAAGTGGGTTAAATACAAAAACCGGTACTGTTCAATGGCGAGATGTGGATACTGGCGTCCTGTTGGATCATGAGACTGTGAAGAACCTGATAAATGAAGAAAACGTGGAGCTCGCAGTGACTGGAGCAGCATTTAACCAACTGAAAAGTATGGGTGAAATGCAGCAACTGCTGTTTCACGTTCGTATTTTCAGCCGAATGACTCCAGATGATAAAGTGGAGTGTGTGAAGATGCACATGGAGGCTGGTGCTGTCACAGGAATGTGTGGCGATGGAGGGAACGACTGCGGAGCTCTTCGTATTGCTCATGCTGGAATCGCACTTAGTGATGCAGACGCCTCCGTGGTTTCCCCATTTACCAGTAAACCCAAGACGATTCAGTCGGTTGTGGATATTTGTCGAGAAGGGAGATGCAGTTTAGCCACATCCTTCGCGTCGGTCAAATTCCTCATCATGTACGGAGTTATCGGATCCACTTTGCGGCTGTTTCAATGGTATAACGCGACGATTCTATCGGAAGGGTTTTTCATCTTAGCAGATGGGTTAACCCTTGTCGGTCTCTCCTTTGTTATCACTTTATCCCAGCCATTGGCAGATTTAAGAGACCAACGACCAACATCAAGTCTCATCGGACCATCGACTCTACTCTCGATACTGGGGCAAGAAACGATTAACGTTATTTTCCTCGTTTCCGGGATCTCTATGCTCACTTTTCAGCGCTGGTACTGCCCTTTCAGCCCGGATAACATCGACCTGGCGAAATGGTGGCTGCTTTCAGACAATCACATGGCTACAACTTTATTCTTCACGATCATCACACAGCAACAGCTCGCAGCTTTGGTCTTCAGCTTTGGCTCTAGGTATCGAGCTCCGATCTGGAAGAACTACCCGTTACTTTCGCTGTTGTTTGGGTTGGCACTTCTGGATCTGTTTCTCGTACTTGGTCCGCCGGGAATGTTGACGGATATTTTCCGCATCTCGAGCAGTACGAACGTTGTGGTTTTACCGGATATTCCGATGCCGTTGGCGTTTCGATTGAAGTATTTCGTGCTGTTACTTGGCAACGCTTTTGCTGCGATCCTGTTCGAATACTACGTGGTGCTGGGGCCAGTGAGGGACTGGATGAGGAAGAGATTCCACAAGGACCAACTGCCAATGCGTAAGTAAACCGCCACTTAAAATCAAGCAGAAGCGTGGACTTTCACGCCAGTTTCAGCTGAAAACCATTAACATCTCGAACGATTGTTGTGCTGCATTACGTCCGTCCTCTTTAGTGTGCAAGGAAGGATTATAGTATCTATCTGGCACAGTACTTGAACTATATCAGACGGATCATTTTCCAATCTCCATCTTTGTACGTTAGTAGTGAACAAGCAAAGCGAAGTCTTGTGTTTGGGCTGTTGGGGCCATAGTGGCGGGTCGAGGTAGCCTGGACAGGCGCTGGTAGCATAGAGAGCTACAGAAGACAGGCGTCCATAGATTTAGCTGGTGAAGGAAGTTGAAACCCATGCAAATGGCATTGCAAACGCTCCGGCCATTGCGCTATCTGAAACCAAACACTGTTAACTCTGTGGTGCTCCGCTTGCTTCATCCACGACGATAGTAATGGTCGTTGCGACTTACGCCGCTTCTCGTCGCACGGTCTGTAAATCTCCCCATTTCCACTTTTGCCTCTTCAGCATCAAACACTCGACACCCAGAGAGAAGAAAAGAAGAAAAAAACCTTCCAACGATGAAGACTTTGTCAGCTTTGGGCGTCGCTTTGTGTGCTTCACTAGTCGTAACGACGGATTCCATCGCTGTTCCTCCGTGCACAAACCAGAGTCACGTCCACGCATCTTCAGCTTCCAGTTACTTAACGGATACTGCAGTCGGTGCAAGTTCTACTATTGTTGACTATGCCAGCTCTTTGCCTCCTTACGGTAGTTCCGACTCCACTGGAGCGAGTACCCCAGCATCTCACTCTTCCGACGTTGGCTCGAGCTCCGCTAGTGGCGAATCCGGATATCGTGACAACGCAAGTCATTCCGGTCATTCCGGCTCGATGGGGAACCCCATCGTAAAACCTTTCCAGAAAGTGACGTCCCTGCACGCTCGTGTCCAAGGTGACATGCCCCAATGGAACTCCGACAACAAGCGGTTTGTGTCGACGTACTACACAACTTTCGACGAGAAGTACCGAGCTGTCCTTGATACCGTTAACATGGCTGCAGTGGAAGGCGCTCTCAAGTACGTGCAGGCGGAGTGTATCAATTCGTCTGTTGTTACCAACTGCAGACGCAAAAACAACATCAAGTACGTCGTTTTCTACCAGACGACGGTAGTTCAGCCCACTGCAGCGATGGAGTATTACGCCCAGGCCACGAACGAGTACGATTTCGCACTCGAACGCTGCCCGTTCCTGCCCATGGACGGTGGTCAGTGCAACCCGAAAGCCGATGGTTCATTCCCGGACGGGTGCAATCAGTACATTGGAGCCAACGGCCAACCGGATCTCGGCTTTTGTGTTGGTGGTTCACTACAGGACAATGAAGCCATCGCGCCATACCCGCACAATTACTGGTTCTCCTTCCCGAATAGCTGTCCGCTAAGTCGCTGGAGTGCCAAGACGGAAACTTGTCGAAGTGAATATCCCGGTGGCATGTGCCCACTTGGAGTGGAGCCCGATGGGGAGACCTGCACGTATAAATACGAAGTTCTGGGCTACATTCCCCTGGACGACGTCGTGGGGATCACGTCTATGGTGAACCCCAATACGGGGCTGCAGTACGCCGATTACTCGGAATTTTGCGCGGCTGGAGGCGTCGAATTCAGCGTCTCAGTCAATGGAGACCAAGTCACGTGGCTGGACGGTCTGGACTTCTGGGCGAACCCTGGAGACAGCGAGGCCAACGCTGCACGAGCGGAAAAGGTTGTTGCAGCTTACAGCGAATTAGTAGAGAGGAACTCGCTGACGAGCGACGGAGGACTGATGAAACCTCTGCCCACTGTGGCCGAACTCACTGCTGTGAACCCTCCGTGCTTTGAGAACAGCCAGCTTTGTGCGGAGGCGGAGTTCGGATGCAAGCGGTCGTATCGCTCACAGATCTGTCGAGTCTGTACGGCGAATGACTCGGGTTGTGTGAAAGCAGAGATCTTGTAAAAAAGTCAATGCTTAAAGTCATTTTCTGTTTTCAGTTTGCTTGCAACTCGTTGTTGTTGTAGAGCCAAGTGAACTTGAAGCTGTAGTCTACTCCTGTTGCATGACAAATGGGAAGTTTCAGTTTTTTTTAAGCTAATTGGCAAAAGATCGGAACATTTTATCAGGATACTTACCCAGTTGTGGCAGCGTTGACTGCAACGTCAGGGTAACCCAGAGAATAAGTTTTGGCTGGACCATAAGGAACTCCCGTTCTAGCACAAAAGCCAACTGCTTCAGCGACTGGCGGTGTACAAGGCGATTCAACACGATAATGAGTAGAATTAACGATGCCAACTCGAGGATTCCGTATTCCAGAACGCTAAGAACCGTATGCCAAAGCTCTTCATCTGAAAGATTGCCAAGTTGAGGGTAAAATTGCCGGTTTGGTAAGTGATAAAGGATCGCCAAATACCCGCCATAAATTACGGGAACCAAAACTTCCGTAAACTCGGTAAGCAACATGAACTCAGTGAGGTAAAGTACTTGCAGCGACTTCTTGAGTAGCCGGTAGTGCTCTTTGCTCGATAAGTTATTGAGATCTGTTGTTGGAGTACTCAAAGAGATATCAACGCTTTTGTCAGTGGGACCAGACTGCACGGAGGATACACGTGAAGCATCCCTTAGAGAAAGGAATCTAGGAGTCGGAACTGGAAGTTGGTATTCTCCACACTCCATGTTCATTGTCGGCAGCACTTGCTTTTTCTTTAAAGAAACCCTGGCAAATTGCGCTGGAGAATTGATCGCGCACATGTGAGCTGACCTTGTAGGGTATTTCTCCAGGATTATTTCAGCTGTTGATATCAAGGCGTTGCTAGTGACTCCAAGTTTTTTCAAAATGCTGTCGACGTCGTTGATCATCCGGTACAAGTCCAGTAAGGAGATAGCTGCCTGCAGAATGTCCACCGAGATGAGAGTGATGCTGGTGCCCATAGACTGCGCGTTCTGCATACAATTCGAGATGAAAAGCGCGTTGAAAATCTCAACATTTAGGATCACCACTTGCGGCTTCGTGTCGTCCCGACCAGCTAGAATACGGCTGAGGATATTTTTCTGCATCACCTTGAAAGCCGGAATTAGCAAGGCGAACATGGGCTGGTACGTTGGCGACAAATTGGTAAAGATTGTGTTGAAAACCGCGTAGACAATTACAATTGATACTTGAGCTCCACAAATTGTAGCAAACCGCACCACATCTTTCACAGCTTCAGGATTTGAGCGCATATGAGCTCCTCGAACTCGCAGAAGGAAAAACGTCGTAAAACCGAGCCATGGACCGGACATTAGCAGTGAAGCGAACGGTAACGGGTAGCAAATAAACGCCGATAAAACCAGCGCTAGGGCGTTCGTGAGTACTGCTGCCGGTAGAGAGATGCAGAGCCCCAGTATGGGGGTTAACTTGAGGTTCGGACTATACAGTCGAATTTGCTCGACTGCACAGTGCGTGTAAACGAAACACGTCAACGTTGCTCGTATCCACGTGGTGCTGCTGTGCGTCAAGCCCTTGTCTATAGCATTAAGAGGGATTGCGTCGATTAAAGCCACCAGAACAAGAGACGGCAGTGGCGACAAAGGGAGAAGCAGCGCTGCACGCCAGAAGCTCGTAGCTCGACTGTACTCGTTCATAGCAGCGAACCGCTCAGCGGAATAGTGACCGTGGAGCTCCACTTGAACTGCTTCCCACTTTCGAATGAAGCGGTCTACCGACCTCTGTAAACGCGCGTTAATCCCCGTCATAGCACGCGCTTCCTCGCTCTTGTGGTAATTTGCACGTTTAGTATCACTTATAAAATGCGCAAGTATATTTTTAATTTTCCCTAAATTACTTCATGAACGTTGAAAAGTGAATAAAAAAACGACTAAAGACTTTTTTTCTTCTTCTTCTTCTTACCGTGGTGATGTGATTGCCAGTTTTTGTCTCCTTAGGCCCAGGCGTCCAGGATCTCCTGGCGCGATTTCTTCAAATCTTCATCATCGCGGTCTCTGGCCTCAACCGAGATACCAGGGAAGTTGACCTCGAAGATCTGCTTGAGCTTGGGCAGGTCCGTCTTGGGCGGGGCGTACGTGCCGCTGTTGTTGTCGATGTAGAGCTTGTACTTGCCGAAGTGGCCCTTTTCGATGTGGAATTCACCCGCGTACTTGACGGAGAAGGCAGCACCGGCGTGCAGCATGTGCTTCGAGAGCATGTCCTTGAAGAAAGACGCGCCCGTCTCAGAGAAGTACCAGCCCGTGGACGTGATCGCGTACGTGAACAGTACGGGCTTCTCTTCGCGACGGCCGTAGTTGACAAGCTTGAACAAGTCGGACGATTCCTTCAACGTACCGTACTCAGTAGTGCCTGCGTGTCGGTAGATGATCTCGTGCTCGGTAGCAACGGCCTTCCGAAGCGCAGGAGATTCCGGGTGGTCCGGTGAAAAGATCTTTTGAATGGTAGGGTAGTTCTTGTTCCACTCGTGGTCGTTGGGCATGATCTGCGAGATGTCGTGCAGCTGCAAGTGGAAGGCAGAGGCCTGCAGCTTGTCGTCGGCCGACAACTCTGACAACACGCCCGAGCCGACACTCAAGTGAGTCGAGTAGTGCACAGGGCCGTACTGTTGCAGTTTCCCATCGCCATGCGCCTTGGTGGCGTGGGATTTAACCTTGACGACAATGGAGCCGGCCGGCTTGTCGTTGCGCTTGATCGGCAGGTCGAAAGTCGTCTCGGAGCCGTCCGTATTGGCCGCTGTGAACTGCGTCTGGCCAAGGGCGTCGTCTCCGTTAAAGTCCTCGTCGAGGAGGTAGAGTTTGCACACGGTGTCGGGCTTGACGTTCTTAAAGAAGAACTTCTCGTTCCACACAGGCTCGAGCGTGTCGAAGATAGGGCGCGTCCAGGCCACTTTCTGCCCAGCCACTTCGATCAACGCGTAGGCGTCGCTGGAGGAGACTTTTCCCTTGAGCGCCGCCTTCATGTCGAAGTAGTCGCCCGCCGCGATGTCCTTGGCCGAGACGATTTCGAGCTCAACGTCGAGGACGGAGTTCTCGGGCACAGGGGCAGAGCCGTGCGAAGAAGAAGAGGAAGAAGAAGAGTTGCCCATAGGTGAGGAGAGGAAGGAGGAGAATTGGAAAGTGAGAGCTTTGTGGGGCGGCCGTTGAGCTGCCAAAAGATCCAAATGGCCACGTTCTGTGACATGAAAGTATCCATCTGTCCAGATTACGGCTGGCCATTGTAGACGCTCCAGTGCGAGCGCAATCTGATAAAGAAGGATATAATATTGCTGCTGTGTACGTCAAGGATATTATTTTCACTGAGAGAACGGCTAAGTCTCTCTTTCTCTATCTCTCTGCTTTAATAGTTCCATGCTGGTGCTGTCACTTGATGGCAGCTGAACACGCTTTCCAGCTGGGGATTCGAGCGATCATCGAAGCCATCGAGAGCAGCTGAGCCATTCTCTACCGATAAGATATCACGCATAATATCAATTTGCCGGTGTATGCGTCTACTAGACACCATACAAATTGCATCCACTCTGTTGATGCCCAACTTGACCCGGCTCAGCAAAATATTCCGGACGACAAAAAAAAAAATCATGCGATCCAAATCATTCTTCAATTTGCCACGTACGTCAGAAGAAATCCTCCGCAACAATGGGCCAAGCTTCCTCCACTCCCTCTGAATCCGCTCCCAACGCAGCACCCGCCTCCGAGCCTGTGCCTGAGAACTCGGTCCTCGACGTCGAGCTTGAGATCGTCTCTGCCAAGGACATCGCGGCGGGCGACTACTTCACCGCCAAGTCTGCACTCCAGGGCCACGTGGCCTCCAGCGACGCCTACGCGTTGATCGAAGTGGCTGGGCAGAAAGTGGCCTGGACGCGCCCCATCTTCTCCACCCTGGAACCTGTGTGGAACGAAAAATTCTCAGTCCGGAACGTCAAACCCGACACAATTTGCAAGCTTTACCTTCTGGACAAGGACTTCGAGGCCGACGACGCCTTGGGCCAGACGCAATTCACGGCGGCAAACACTGGAGGCGTAGAAACCACGTTCGAGCTACCCATTACGCGTCAAGACAAGCCGGCCGGTACAATTGTGGTCAAAGTCAAGTCGCACCCGACTTCCGTGATTGGCGACGGCCGGTTGGAACAGGTCGGACCCGTGCACTACTCGGTGCACTCGAGTTTTATCAATGGAATTATCACGGACACCACTACGGACGAGGACAAACGTCAGTCCCTTGCCTACCACGTGCAACTGCACGACATTCCGTCCTTCCTGGCCCAGGACAACGAGTGGAATCACAACCACAAGCCCGTGATCAAGATCTTCTCGCCTGACCACCCGGAGTCGCCCGTTCTGAGGAAGGCTGTGGCTACGGAGCACGCGGTAGTCTACAAGCACGATGTGGACACGGTCTATGGGGAGTTTAACGGGGCGACTGACTTCTTCGACTTGCTGCATGACGGTAAGCGGCTGGACAAGCCTGTGCTCTTCACGTACGCCATCATCTCGACGGGTTGGTACTTTTCGGAGACTGGGGCGGCGTTCTTCAAGGACATTCTATCCAAGCACATGCTTCACTCCGGTGCACAGTTCAACGTCAAGTACGCAGGAGAGTTCCACATTGAAAAGAGCTCTTCGGGTGAGTTCAAGCTGTTCATCGACAACAACAGCGGCACGTACGCTCCGCCCAAGGAGGAGCTGCCTCAACTGAAGGCTCTGCTTGAGACCAACTTCCCTGGAATCTCGGCTGAGGCGCTGGACCGCGGAAGTCCGGAACTGAAGGAGAAGCGCAAGGAGATTCTAGACGCGTGGGCGGCTTGATACAACTTCTCTCCGAGCGAATCACTCGTTCTTTATAAAAGCACAAAACTTGTCAAAATATGAGTATTGTGTTGTCCTACAATTGTTGTTCCGTTCCAAACACCTTGCCACTAAAAGTCCATTTTAAAGCCAGGAATCCAGGATCTCCTTGCGTGTTTTCTGTAAGTCCTCGTTGTCGCGATCTAACGCCTCCACTGCAATTCCAGGGAAATTGTTTTCGATCAGCGCCTTGAGTTGCGGCAGGTCGTCCTTAGGTGGCGCATACGTGCCACTGTCGTTGTTGATACTGAGTTTGGGCTCGCCGAACAGATTGTCCTCAACAAAGAACTCTCCAGCGTACCTGGTTACAACCACAGAAGCACAGATAAACAATTGCTTTACAGTTTTCGAAAGCCACACCCGACGACACTTACAAGACGGAGAAGGCGGCCCCAGAATGCAGCATGTGTTTCGACAGCATATCCTTGAAAAACGCAGCACCAGTCTCCGAGAAGTACCAGCCGTTCTTGGTAATCACGTAGGTGAAAAGCACTTGTTTCCCTTGTCGCTGACCATCATGGATCAATTGGAAAAAGTCGACAGGAGACGACACGGCGCCGTACTTTGTGTTATTCGGACCGTGAGTGTAAATCACCGCGTGCTGGGTCATAATCGCCTGTCGAAGCACGGGTGACCCCGGGTAGTCAGGCGAGAAGATCTTCTGGATTGTCGGGTAGTCTTTGTTCCACTCGTGGTCCCTGGTCAAGTACTGCGGGATGTTGTGCAGCTGAATGTGATACGCTAACGACTCGAGCCGGGCGTCGTTCGACATGGACATTGTCATCAGACCGGCCGTCACGCTCGAGTGCGTCGAGTAGCGCACCGGTCCGTACTCGTGGAACACGACGCGGCGCATGGGTTCAACTGGATTCGACTTGACCTTGACGACAATTGCACCGGCGTTCCTGTTGTTGAGTGAAATAGCCAACTCGAACGTGGATACCGCTCCGTCCGTATTGGCCGCCGTGAATTGGGTCTCACCCAGCTCGTCGTCAGCATTCACGTCCTTGTCGAACAGGTAGAGCTTACAAAGCGAGTCGGGCCGGACGTTGCGGAAGAAAAACTTTTCGTTCCAAACAGGCTCCAGAGTGGAGAAGACGGGGTGCGTCCAGGCCACTTGTTGGCCATCCACTTCGATCACAGCGTAGGCGTCACTGGAGCTCAGTTGGCCTTTCATTAGAGCAGTGACGCCCAAATAGTCACCTGCTACGATGCCCTGGAAACAGGAAAAAAACAATGTTACAACACCAATTGATGCAGAGAAATACGAGTATTGTCGTACTTTGGCGGACACAATCTCCAGCTCCACATCGAGTACGGCATCCTCCGGTAGGTCGGATTCGTCGGACGGCAGTGGGAACAGCGTAGGCGTCGCGTGCGCCAAGGCGCGTGTCCCCTTAGCGTTGGAAGGAACTTGGCCCATAGCGGAAAGTTTTGATGTGAGTAGATGACGGGCCAAAAGTTACCGCAAACAAACTTTACCCACGTTCGGTAAAACCGTACCCACCAATAGTAATACCGACGCTTCAACATGCTAGGAATAAAAAAAAACTATTGAGCAATTTGAGTTTTTTTTTCTGTTGCAGTTCTTCTCTTTATTCCCACGCGGCGAGGATCCCCTTACGCGCCTCGATCAGCACTTCGTCGTCTCGGTCCACCGCCTCGCACAGAATTCCAGGGAAGTTATTTTCCATAAGCTCTTGAAGCTCAGGTAGTTCCTCCTGCGGTGGCGCGTACGTGCCGCTGTTGTTGTCGATCACTAGCTTAAGGGAATCATCGTTGACCTTCTCCACGTGGAACTCGCCCGCGTACTTAACTGAGAAGGCAGCTCCTGAGTGCAGCATGTGCTTGGACAACATGTCCTTGAAGAACGCCGCACCAGTCTCGGAGAAGTACCAGCCCTTGGAGGTGATCGCGTACGTGAAAAGCACGGGCTTATCGTCTCGCCGGCCATCGTGGATGAGCTTGAAAAACTCCTCGGGGGACGAGATCGCACCGTATTTCGTGCATTCATGACCGTGCTGGTAGATCACTGCATGTTGAGTCATGACCGCTTGACGCAGTACTGGGGACTCCGGGTAGTCAGGAGAGAAGATCCGCTGGATGGTCGGGTAGTTCTTGTTCCATTCGTTGTCAGTCGGCAAGAACTGAGGGATATTGTGCAGCTGGATACGGTAAGCCAAGGACTCCAGTCTGGGATCGTTCGTGGTCAGCATGGTCAATAGTCCGGCCGACAAACTCGAGTGTACCGAGTAGCGCACGGGGCCGACTTCCTGCACTGTAGCGAACTCATCGGCATCAACCTCGTGGCAGTTGACATTGACCTTGATAGTGCCGGCCTTGCTCTCTTGTAGCGTGATGGGCAGGTCGAACGTGGTCTCCGTATCTAGGATGGTGTGGACGGTGTTAAATGTCGCTTGTCCGAGCTCGTCATCGGCGTCGATGTCCTTGTCGAACAAGGTGAGCTTGAACGTCGAGTTCTGCTGAACGTTCTTGAAGAAGAACTTCTCGTTCCACTCGGGCTCGAGAGTATCGAAGATAGGACGCGTCCAGGCCACGAGCTTCCCGTCGATCTCGATAGTGACGTACGCGTCACTGGACGAGAGACTGCCCTTGAGAGCGGCCCTCAGACCGAGGTAGTCACCGGCAGTGATGCCCTTCGCAGACACAATTTCGAGGTCGACGTCGACGAGGGTGCCATCAGACGTACCGGGAGGGGGGAACGAGACGGGCATTGACGCAACAGGGTGGGTAATGCAGGGTAAATCTACTAATGGCGATGGTGCGCCGACATGATATTGGCGATATCCGCCACAAAATCTGGTCCAGTGATTACCGACGGCCTCAGACGCATGAGCCATGACGAGGGAGTCGTGTAATCTTCAGCGCTTGCCTTACTCCTGATCGATTGTCTCACTGAAGCATGATTTACCGGTATTCAGCTGTACATGCACTGTGCACACACGTTCAATCGGCCCAAAGGTGTCGGTCATCACCTTCGCACAAAGTAAAGATCTCGCAACTTGGATCTTCAGCGTGGCGACTACCGAAGAAGAATTGTCACTTCGATGTTGTTTCAACTACGATCGGCTCGTTGCTGTCAATTCCATCATTGAAGCTCCTAAGTGTTGGAAAACAAGCAATGTACATGTAGTTCAAGGAAGGCACAATGGGAAGAAGGACCGTGGTCACCACGGTGGTGGTCATTGCTTACCGTGTCTTCAAGGTACAGTACATGCACTGTAGTGTACTGTACTGTACGCCGCTGAAATGTCCTCTAATGTCCACCTGAGGTCCCACTCCAATCACTGGATACTGTAGAGCCGGGAGCTCAATGTAACGACAAGGACCAAACTCTCCGCCACAAGTTGTGACCGCAAGCTTCTTGCGTCTCGACGGCAAGAGGTCTCGCTTCGAAGCGTGCCTTGCGCTTCTCTTCTTCACATTCGTACGACCGCTCGAATGGAGCTACTGTCCCGCGTCGAGGGCGGGGCGATCTAGAATTCCAAAATGCATGGTGCCCCAGGGCTGCGCAACATGCGTCTGACCCTGATATTAGCAACAGCCACAGTAAGCGCCAGCGGCAGCTGGTGACTGCGATTCAGCCTGGCCAACGCTCGTGGAATTCTGCAGGCGTCACTCGCCTATATGGAATAACGGCGCCTCGGCGGTTGATCAGCCGTTGCGGTGCGGTGCAGACTGCGCAAGATTCCATTGTCAGCTCGCCGTTCCGATGCTACACGTACATGTAGCAAGCAAAAGATGATCCTTGCTGGCCGCGCGACGTCGCGACGGGAGCGTACATGTACATGTATGTACAGTATGCATTTGGCCGTTTCTTCCGTGAAGAGTCTAGGACAACGTCCTTGCCTGGAAGTTCCAGTGGAGCTCCAGCTGGAGCAAGTCAGAGTCTGACCATAGAGCGAGCGGTATCGTGTCCAGGTGGTCGCCATGCGTACCATCGAAATGCCTTGCTTCACACAGTGTACCTGTAGCAGTGCACAGGTCTCTGCAACTTTCGATCGCGGTCCAGGTGGCGCCCTGCATCCGTGCTGGTCGCCAGCAACGAGACGGCGGTCCGAATGCATGCAAAATGCTGCCTGGTAATCCTGCACATCTTCTACAACGCCCCGCAGCCGTCGGATCTGCGCTCCGGGACGACAGATGGGCTGCGGTAGTCACGCCACTGGATCAACTTTGCAACGATCTCTCCCTGGCCGATACGCCCGCCCCGATCACTTCGGCTCTTGCGCTCACAGGGCAGCACCTCATTATCTCTTTGGTTCCTTGATCAATGAAGGTCTTCTCCTTGGGTCTGGCCATCTGCGCGGCGCTGGCCGTCACCACAGCGTCCGTGGAAGCCAAGGGCACGATCTGCAACACGGGATCGCGCTTCGCAGATACCGGAGACAGCTACAGCTCCGGCAAGCCGACGGTCCCGGTCTCCAGCTCTGCCGGTAGCGACGGCACTACACAAGTGGGGGCCTCCGGTTCTACCGCCGGCAGCGACGTCACTCAGCAGACAGGTGCCAGCTCTACCACTGGCGACGATGCCACACAAGTTGCGGGAAGTGATGCTACCCAGCAGACCAGTTCTACCGGTAGCGATTCATCTCAAGTTGCCGCCTCCTGTTCTACCACTGGCAGCGATGCTACTCAAGAGGCTGCTTCTAGCTCGACCTACAGCGACGACACTCCGGTGACCAGCGATGGAAGCGATGTCAGTCAGAACACTGGCGATTCGACGACGCAGGGCAGTGACGGCACCACCACCGCTCCGACCACGGGATCCGCTGATGGAACTACCTCGGCGAACAGTGGTGAAAGCGCTGTTAATGGTGCTACATCCAGCAAGGGCGACGTCGACAACGCCAGCTCTAACAGCAAGGCCGCCAGCTCGCCTTCCTCTTCAAACGACAACACTGTTCAAGACGGGTCTGCGTCAGTTGCCAGTACGGGCAGTCAGACTGGACAGCAAGACAGCAGTGTGGACGATTCCAAGGCCACCAGCAGCGACGCCGGTCAAAACAGTGCTGCCGAGAGCAGCACTAGCTCGCAAGCTTCCTCGCCCACTGTGGCCCCCGCTTCGTTCTCCGCTTCAGGCCCATCTGTTGATTCAACGCCATCGCAGTCGTCTACAGCTTCAGCTTCTGCTGACTCGACCCCTACTCAGTCATCCACTTCCGCTTCTGCATCATCGTCGAGCTCAACGTCTATCCAGTCGTCTAAGTCTGGGTCCTCGGGTAGTTCGAACGCCGTCCAGCAGACGTCCACTACTGCTTCAGGTTCTTCTGGTAGTTCCACTCCAGTCCAACAAACGTCCACTACCGCTTCGGGCTCTGATAATTCGACTCCAGTCCAGCAGGAGTCGACTTCCGCTTCGGGTTCTTCTGATAATTCGATTCCAGTCCAGCAGACTTCAGCTTCCGCTTCGGGCTCCTCTGGTAGTTCTCAAACTTCGACGTCTACTTCAGGGTCCTCGGGTAGTTCGACTGCGACACAGAGCTCTGCTTCGGCCTCCAGTGATTCGATTTCTTCGTCATCAACATCCGCTTCGGCTTCGGCTGCTTCGACTTCCTCTAGTTCCTCCTCCTCTTCTTTCACGAAAGTGACGCGCTTGGGCGTGCGTGTCCAGGGCGACATGCCTGAGTGGAACGCCAAGCACCAGCGCTTCGTGTCGGCCTACTACGACACGTTCGACGAGAAGTACCGCGCTGTGCTGGACACTGTCAACATGGCGTCGGTCGAAGGAGCTCTCAAGTACGTGCAGGCTGAGTGCATCAACGCTTCTGTCATCACCGACTGCGAGCGCAAGAACAACATCAAGTACGTCGTATTCTACCAGACGACGACGGTGCAGCCCACTGCAGCCATGGATTACTACGTGAACGCCACGGACGAGTACAATTTCGCTGTTGAAAGCTGCCCGTTCATGGCCATGGACGGCGGACAGTGCAACCCCAACGATGACGGTTCCTTCCCGGACGTGTGCAACCAGTACATTGGAGCCGGTGGACAGCCTGAGCTCGGCTTCTGCGTTGGAGGAACATTGCAGGACAACGAAGCCATCGCGCCGTACCCGCACAACTACTGGTTCTCGTTCCCTAACAGCTGCCCTCAAGAGCTCTGGGACGACAAGACCGACTCTTGCCGCAGTGAATACGCCGGTGGCATGTGCGCTATCGGACAGGAACCGGACGGAGTGACCTGCTCCTTCACGTACGAGATTCTGGGCTACATCCTACTGGACGACGTCGTGGGTATCACGTCCATGGTCAACCCGGCCACGGGAACGAACTACGCCGATTACTACGAGTTCTGCGAGGCTGGCGGAGTGGAATTCAGCGTCTCGATCGTGACGGGCGTGCTGTCTCTATTGACAACTGTGCTCTCCAGTGTCGTCGATTTGGTAGAAGGTATCGAGTTCTGGGCCAACCCGGGAGACAGCGACGCCAATGCTGAGCGTGTCGAGAAGCTCGTGTCCGCCTATGACGCGCTGGTGTCGGCGAACGCCACGACGAGCGACGGCGGTCTCATGCGTGCGCTGCCGACGGTGGGCGAGCTAGCGGCGCTGAACCCTCCGTGCTCCGAGAACAGTCCGCTCTGTGCCGAGTCGGAATTCGGCTGCAAGCGCTCGTACCGATCGCAAATCTGTCAAATCTGTACGTCGGACGACTCTGGCTGCGAGAAGCAATAGAAAATAGCAGACACTTTTAAATGTAATGAATGGGCTCTGGTCTTGTCACTTTTCGCTAAGGTTGAAGTTGACCTATGTTACAGCATATTGCTGAAGTAACATTGAAGAATGACAATACACACGATATTTGTGTTTCAAACATAAAGTGTACCCCTAATTCATTTCTCGTTATTCTCCAGCGTACCCCCATCACTTCTTCGCTTTTTGCCGCGTGGACGTCATGCCGTTGCTGGCCATGATACAGCGCTACAGTCGCCGGCGGTTCGTCATATCTTTACTGTTCTTCTCCCTCTTCCTCGCTGTGAGTATGTAGATGCCAGTATGCTACTCAAACGCCTGTCCTAATCTTTGTTTATTCCAATAATGATGAATTGTTGTAGATAATCGGTCAGATCCAAGTGATCCCAGTGCTTTTTGTGCTATCTATTCCTGTTCTTCTCTTCTTCTGGTGGGTCTTCCGCCAACAGCAACATCATGGAGTCACGTACGAGTCTCAATGTCCGGGAATTCTCGTTTACATTCTTAATATTTACACAATTCTATTGCTTGCCTTGTTCTTTTCACGCAGAGATAGAGAGATCGACCAGCTTTTCAGGACGTTTTTAGGCGGGGCCTTCATTATCCCAGTGCTAGCTCTTGTTGCTCAGCTGACGTTAGGTCCACTGCTGGCCTTGCTGTGCTTTTTCGACCAGCGGAACTCCATTCAGAGCCAATTGCGCAAGTATTTCCATGCCTCAAGCGACGGCCAATCAGCCCCAGCACACGGGATGAAGTTGGGGAAGATTCTCATGAGTCTTAAGCTTGACAAGACCGCCGGCTACTTTTTGTTTCTGTTCGGCCTCGCGTTTATTGTGGCTGCACTGGTGGAGGAGTTTATGAAGTACTGGGTCGTCCAAGGATCCTGCTGCTGTGGAAGCTCCAGTGGCGGGAGCTGCATTCGCAGCTTACTGTGCTGTTGCAAGGGCAAAACTGGGTCGGTGCCGGCGTTTTCTGCGTTAAAACAGCGCCAGCAACAACATGGTGCACTTCGAGGGAGGATGTGCCATCCGAGCCGACTGCTATTTTACCACCGCCCACACGCTAACCACGCGTTCGTGGTGTTTCTAGCGGTTGTTGCAGGTGCACTGGGATTCTCAGTGATGGAAAATACGGCCTATTCGCTTTTGGCCCCAACATTTCGCGACAAGATGGAGACTGCGCTACTGCGGAGCGTCTCGAGTGCACCGCTGCATTGTATATGCGGTGGAATCACTGGTGTGCGGATGGCGGAACGACTTCTGGCTCATCGACAAGGTGGCAATGAACAGCGAGGCACTAACGCCGCAAAAACGGATCTAGGACGCTGGCGTACAAAGCTCGTGGTAATCCTACCGGCTGTCCTCGTCCACGGCACGTTTGACCTGCAGCTTTTCCTTCTGATGGCTCTGGTTACGAAACAAATGGAGGATAGTCATCGGACGTTCTACCACGTTGTGCTTCCGACGGTGCTTTCCTCGGTTGTTCTCGTTGGAAGCTTTGTTTATTTGCGCCGAAAGCTTCACGCGATGGAGAACCGCATGAACGAGACCCGCTACATGCACGTGGCCGTTGATCTGGAATCTGGCCAGCGACTGGGAGCACTGAACGGAGGCTTTGGCGATGAGATGGACTTCTTCGGTAACGATAACGATGATGACAGTGACGCCGAGGACGAGTTTGTTACGAAAGAAAGTGGCAACCGCAAGGTCCGATCGGTCTTTGACATGTAGCAAGTTAATACTGCTTGAAGTCGTATGCGAGGTGGTATTACGCTTGGGGGGATTACCCTGCCACTATTTCTATCCATTCCAGTCGTGCGTGTTCTGAGCTGATACCGTTGGAGATGGATATAGCTGACAGATACTCAGCTTGTACCGCATGCTGTCTGAGTCTACCATATGAGGCTGTTTCCAGGCCTAATGTTAGGCACATGATCAGAACGCGAAGGCAAACGTTGACCAGCCCAAGTGAGCTTAAAGCGCTGCTAACTAAAGCTCATTCCTCGAATTCCCCACCTCAACCAACAAGCCTTCAAAGCCGTTCAGCCATCATGCAGTTTGAGCCGCCGACCAAGGAGAACGACGTGACGGTTAACATCGCTGATGGCGACAACAGCAACCAGGGCACCGACTCGAATGGCATCGTGACTGGCCGCTGGAAGACCGGTCTCTTTGGCTTTACTGACTCGATGGTGCCGAATGGTAAGCGTTATTTTCTCTTCTTGCACTTCTACCTTTGAAGATCTTCTAATAGTCTTCTCTGTCTTGTAGGTGTCATGTCTTGCTGCTGCCCTGGTGTCGCAGTGGCCCAGATCTCGGCTCGTCTCGGCCTGATGCCGTTCTACCACGTCTTGGGTCTCTTCGGAGGGCTCTACCTGCTGGCGCTCATCTCGGTGGCCACTCACAGCGGCTTTTTCGACTTCCTCTTCTGGTTGTGCGCTGTCATTTCAGCTCTCTGCCTCATGCGAATGCGGTGGCGCATCCGGACTCTGTTCAGCCTTCCAGGCTCGCACGCCGAGGACGCCGCCTTCAGCTTTTGCTGCGGCTGCTGCTCCATCGCTCAGATGGCTTCGCACGTCGAGTCGTACGAGCCCGGTGTCTTCACCTTCGCTCCTCGTGCCACGCTCCAGGGCTACTCGTTCAGCTAAACGACAGGCCGGATCGCGAGTTAAAGTAACAGCTAAAGTTCCTTGATAAATGAATGAACACTTTATATTTTCTTGAAAATGGTGCAATTACTTGCTGTTGTCTGCTCCTCACAGCTTCAGCGGGCGTTAATCCACGCGGTATGATACAGAACTTTGAAGGGTGACAGATACTTTTGGGCGATGGCTTGCGATCTTCGGCTGCTCAGCACGTTTGCCGGGCGGCAATGCTGACTTTCGCCTGCGTTTTCTTGTCTGTACTGGCGTCTCGCTCGCTCTTGGCTCGGCGGTACTTCTTGGCCGGGTCCTTCGTTGCGGGGGACGAGGAGCGACTGTCCTTGGGGCTCACGACCATCACGGCGGCGTGCGGCGCGATGGTTACGAAGTGGTTGGCGAACATCGAAATAACCAGTGGCTTGCGGCGACGAATGCGGATTGAGGAATGAGGCGACGTCCTCTCAACTTCAAGGCACTGCACTCTTTCGTGTGACGGACGCCAGCCAAAGACGCGAACGTCATAGCCATAAGTCGCCAAACGCGATGGATACACTTTGCGATCACGCGAAAGCGTTGGAACGCTGCTCACAAAACGGGCCAAAAGCGAAGCAAAAGGAACTTCAAGCCGGCAAGGTGAGACGCTCTGAACGCGGAGCTCCAGGGGCTCCACTGGTTCGGAAATTCCTGACTCGGAATGGCCAAGTTGAAGGTCTGATACTGTAGACGCAGGCGCAATTCCTTTCATCCGCTATTGATTTCGCCGCAGTGCCGTTTTAGCCGGAGATCGATGCAACTTGCATACATTTACCAGTAGCCAGCAGATTTCTGGTTCCTTGGAAGGAGCGATGGCGTATCCGTCTACATCGCAGTTTCCCCCTGCGACTGATTCCCTTCGGGCGAAAGATCTCTATCTCTCTCGTCTTGCCTCTCGATGTGAAGCCGATGGATTCATTTGACTTCTACATTAGTCTCCGCTATATCTGCTCTGGTTAGTTTTGGTGCTCAGCAGGCATCCTGCACCAGTCGTCCACGGAGCTGTTGGCAGCCACGTGGTTAACGCACGCGCCTGTCGGCAGGAACGTTCACTTCACGTTCAGTTCAACGGCCAAAATGGGTTCACTCAAGTTTTTTTAAACAATGAAGGCCAAATGTTGCTTTTGTGCGACAGTGAGGATCATGTGACTGTAGCATGTCAATGCACATCGAGCCATACATATCGCCGGATTTTAGTCGATTTCCTGCGCCGGTGACGCTTCGATGCCTGCATGTGCAGACTGCCAATCTCATTTTTAGTCTAAACTTTAGCTGCCACCGGGTTAACACACATTCCAGATCTCAACACATTTACGAAGGTGAGTGACGTTGGACGGTTAGCTCCAAACCATGAAGTTCTACTCACATTTTGCAAGTCAAGTGTGTGGATAGACGGACGCCACAGCGCTCGTTCTCAGATCGTGGACAAGAAGATTATGGTACCGGTGGCAACTGGATACTCCGTGATAAGTCTTCAAAGTCTATTCTTTGCTCACTGCGAGGGGATTATCTAAAGTGGAGGGCTGCTCATTCATTCTCAAATTTCCTCTCTTTATCACACGTCAAGGCACAACCCAGAGCAATGTTCGCCAACCACCTCCTGACCGTCGCCCCGCACGCCGCCGTCGTGATGAGCCCCACAGAGCGAAGCAGCAAGGCGCGACGCTCCTCAACATCAAGAAGTTCGTCCCAAGTCGACAAGAAACGCCGTGCCAAAAGTGAAGATAAAACCACCACAGGCTCCCAGAAGGACGGAATGACAGTGAGAACTCCGTCGCGCCAATCTTGCTGAGTTGGGGTCTGCTAGACGTCATGAGCACGCGACTGCGAGCTGAGCGCTATTAGGCGGTCGACAGTGACGCCCCAGTAGATAGTTCTGTACAATTTTTAATTATAATTGCGTTCAAAGTCATCACTGATGCATTGAGTTGGAGTGTTCTTCTCCTGGCTGGAATGTCGATCGTTAAATACGCGTGGTATTTCGATATTCATTATCATTCCGAACGTATTAATAAAGAAGAGATTAAAATCAATTTTGCTAGTAGATTTTGGCGTTGCAGTAGCATTCCTCCTCGTGTACGAGTCCTCAGTGAGGACTCCTCACGAGTTACACGTGACGTGTACATCTGCCATCCACGCTTCAATGTCCCAACGGGCAAAAGTGTATACGCAGCGACAAATTTGCAGGATACCGGTGCGTAATACTCTTGTTAGTTCAAGTAGTTTTTTTTTAACGCGTTAACTTGACCCAGCAAAAAAACGTTTTTATTTTCGATGTTGAAGCACACTTGATGTGTCAAACATCTAAACCCATCTATCATTCCCACACACTATTCTTCCTCTATCTATTGCCTATTCCAAATCTTCACTCTATGGGGGACAAGTACGACCGTCAGCTGCGTCTGTGGGGACCCGAGGGCCAGCGCCGCCTGGCCAACACCCACGTCCTCCTCGTTGGGTCCTGTGCCACGGCCTCCGAGGCGCTCAAGAACCTCGTGCTGCCCGGTGTGGGCCGATTCACGGTCTTGGACGACGCCACTGTGTCACTGGCCGATGCCAGCAACAATTTCTTCGTGACGGCGGCGGCCGTAGGCCAATCCCGGGCCGAGACGGTGGCCAAACTGCTGCTGGAGATGAATTCGGACGTGGCTGGTGGCGCTCGTCACGCTAATATCAAACAGGTGCTGCAGGACGAGCCCCAGTACTTGGACCAGTTCTCTCTGGTGTTGGCCACGCAGCTGGATGAGGCTGTCTCGAGGGAATTGGCTGAGTTGTGTCTAACCAAGAGGATCCCACTACTTTTAGCAACATCCTACGGGTTTTTAGGTTCTTTACGCCTGCAGGCGGCTCAACACGCCATCGCAGACGCTAAACTGGACCCTCCTCGTCACGAACTGAGACTCTCGAAGCCTTTCCGGACGTTGCAGAAATTTGCAGACAGTTTTGACTTCAAGGCGCTGTCGAGTATTGAGCATGCACATGTTCCCTTTGTGGTTGTGTTACTTCAGGCCATGAAGAAGTGGAAAGAAGGCCACAATGACCAGCCGCCGGCCACGTTCCCGGAGAAGGACGCGTTCAAGAAGAGTCTGCAGGAGATGGCGTGGGGCCCTCCAGGCCACGAACTCAACTTTGTTGAGGCAGCTGAGAACGCTTACAAGGCGTACGTGGCCCCTCAAGTTCCGGAAGAAGTTGCTCCCGTGTTGGAAGCGGCCGCGGCCCACACTGTTTCAGTGGAAACGTTGGAGAAGACGAAAGATACGAAGGAGTTCTGGCTGCTGGCGCATGCGTTGGCAGATTTTATCAAGCAGAACGATGGATTGTTGCCTGTAACTGGAGTTGTGCCGGATATGACGGCCTCGACGGAATTTTATGTAGCTCTGCAGGAGCTGTACGTTAACAAGGCGAAGGAGGACGCGACAAAAGTACACGAGATTCTACGCCAGCGGTTGCGCAAGCTGAAGCTTCCTGAGGACAGCATTTCGTTCGAAGCCGTAGCGGCGTTTTGCAAGAATGCGCCGAGTGTTGGGATGCTTGAGACGCGCACTGTGGCGCAGGAGTACAAGCACGTGGATTTATCCAGTGTGGATTTGGAGGACGAGGACAAGGAGCAATCGCCGTTGATCTGGTACTTCATGCTTCGTGCCGTGGCTGCATTCGCGTCTGAGTTCAATCGCTATCCTGGATCGGAGGACAACGCGGCCACTCAGGATGGCACGTGGCTGGTATCAAAGGCCAAGAAACTGGCCGCCGGGAGCGATGTGGCAGCCTGGATCACTAATGATCATGCACTGGAGATGACCCGGTCTTGCCAAGTCGAACTGCACAACATCGCCGCTTTAATGGGGGGCGTTGCCGCGCAGGAGGCTGTGAAGCTCATCACACATCAGTTCGAGCCGCTTAACCATACGTACTTGTTCAACGGCATTTCAGGCGTGGCTGCAACGTATCAACTGTGAGTCAGGAGTGTTGTGTAAACACGGTGCCTTTGGAAAACTTTACTACAGTGTCTAACGCAAAGACGTTTTGATCCTAAGCAGCAACCTGTTCCCACCTCCTTATCGCCCTTGGCCGCCACTTTTCTTAGCCTTTTTCAGCTGCTTGCGAGGTTTATCGCTCTGTGTTGGCTGCTCTGGCCGTGGATGCTGCTTCTCGAGCTGCTGGCGCTCCTGGACGCACCTTGAGCAGAAACACTTGAACTTGTACTCACGCAGGTTCGCCTCGCGCATCTGCACGTCCATGTCAACGTCAATGTAGCAGATGCAGAGCTCCTCCCCTTTCTTAATGTCGCGGATGGCCACAACATGTCCATCACCGTTCTTCGTGTACAGCACTGTGCAGTTGGGGTCACAACTGTGGTTCATCGTGCAGATTATCGGGAACAGAGCCGTGCCTTCAATGCTAGGATACCCCAGCGGCATCAAGGGATCGAAGTCACCGCCCATGTCGCCATTGTTTCTCTCGAGACGCTCTTGCGCCTGTAGCACTTGTAAGCGCTCTTCCTCCCACAACAGCACGCGGCGCACACTGGCGATTAAAGCCTGATCCTCCGCGTTCAGTTGCGGTTGTAACCTTGGCGACATGCTGTCAGGCTGTCCGTCACTGCACTCCAGGTCTCCTGCTGCCACCTCGTTCTGGACGTCTGGGTCCAGAATGTCAATAAAGGCGTGGAACGGGTGGTCTACTTCCATGCTGATGTTGTTCATCTCGAAGAGACCGATCTGAGCAGTGAAGAACTCGAAGCTCAGTACACTCGAGCACCAGCGCCAGATTTCCTCCACTGTCACGTCACGCAGTTGGCCCTCTCGCTCAAGACGCACTAAATTGCACTCCAGAGCATCGATCATAAGCTGATGCGTCATCGACAGCACTTCCTGTAAACACTGTGCTTTACTTGAGCCGATCGTAGTTCCATCCATCCATTTTTCAGCTCGCGCCTGCTCCTCTTCCTGTGCGTTTTGCACCCGAGCTGAGGAATTCCCGTCCTGATCTGCATCAGCCTTCTGCTCCTCGTCAATATCCTTCACGTCCTTGGGAGATCTGTCGTCGTTACTGCTGTCTCCACCGTCGCTGTTTGCTTCCTTACTCCCAGTCGTTAGCCCTGATCCCTCTTCGTTGGATTGAAGCGGACGTGGCAGCTCATCGTGGTCAACAACAACCACTTCCCACCATGGCTTCTTGTAGAACATATCGATGGGCTCGCGCGCCTTGACAACATCTCGCCACACAAGATACCGCGAGAGCACACGGGCGATGACCTTTGCTGCCAGTAGAAACACATCATTCGTGTGGCGTGTGTGCTCGAAGAACTCGCCCATGGCCGAGCAGGAGTCGTTCCTCGGGCATAGAATGGCGTGGTACTCGTGAAGTGCTCGCATTCGGCAGAGCTTCGAGCAATAGAGCTCTCCACAAGCACATCTGGCCCCAGGACCAGCCATTCCGCAGCTCTGCGGCGTGATCCGTAGTAGTTTCAGTGCTTTCTCCAATGCATCTGCGTCCACACGTCCTAGCTGTTCCGTTGTGGTCGTGGTTGTCGTCCTACCATCCTTTTGAACGGCCGACTGGCCGACCTGAGCATTGAATCTCGAGACGATCTCGTGCCATTGCTGCTGGGCGTCGCCAAGAAGCGGCAAGTAGCAGAACTGGCAGCAAGACAAGAGATTTTTGTTCTGCTCGTGCTGCATGGCTACAAGTGGCGACTCAGTCCAGATACGCGTAGCCTTGGGCAGCTCTCGGTCGGCGTAGATGGCTTTGCCCTTCACAGGTCCAGCATCGCCGCACACGATCGGTGCTTTGGCTTTGCTGATGACGACCTGGAAATAGGTACTGGCCACGGGATCAGCTGGACCATAAGGAGCGGCCACACTGGCATAGCGGTTCACTGGTAGGACAACGAAGCCGGTTAGTCGGACGGTTTGAGACGGAGAAGACAAGGACGTACAATCGGTCCGGGCTGCACGTAGGCTACCGCTTTTAACGCTACCAAGTGCTGTGGACTTGAGCGCCTTCCAGGGCGGCAAATTGACCTCCAGATCGGCATCTGCATCGTTATTCATTGCTTCCAAGGGTCTCTTCCTCGAACGCTTCAAGCCTCTGGACTTTTGATATTGTGGAACAGCGTGGAGTTCCTATTTGCTTTCCACCAATAGTAAGAAGTAGAATGTTTATTTTCTACCAATCATTAGTGATATCTATTTAGCCGTTTGATACAAAGCCTGAACGCAGAAAATGCCTATTTTAAACAAGCGTTAAATGGGTAAATAGGACCTTGTTAGATTATCCACAAGGCATTCATCACCAGGACGACCACAAGCTTCCAAGCAACAGCACGAACTGCCATTGCTGCTGGTGGCTCGTACGTGCGGGTGGAACAGCGCGAAAAGTTCTTGTTTTCAGCGTAGACCCAAGTCCCCGACACGCACGTCGTCTCCGTAACGTTCGGGTCTGTGGTTCCGGTGTTCTTGGACTCCTGGATCTCCGTCAAGCACGCGATGTTACCGCACACTTCGTCCAGGTACATCCGATAGAAGTGCGAGTAGACGCATTTGTCTGCAACCTCCACACAAAGCGACCGGCATGGGGGCAGCGGCACTGTAGCGGATCCCTCGGTTTTGGCACAGCTTACAGGGGTGCCGTTCACCTCTCGCTGGAAAGTGGTGGCCACCCACGCCAAACAGTGGAAATTCCACACGAGCTTGTGGCATGCGGCAGTGTCCTTGAACTGCATGTGCGTGCCGAAGGGGCTGAGCGCCAGTGTCTTGGCGTCCAGGTCTTCGCACACGCCCTGTTTCTCCAGTTGCGTCGTGGTTTCCCTGCAGTCAACAACGCATTAGTGCGTACCAGGTATGTTAACATTGCGTTTGGTGTAAGTTTCGATCTTACCTGGAGTATCCGGCGATGGGGTCGAACAGGTACTGGCCGTTCATGATGGTGCAGTACTGGAGCCCCGCGCACTTGACGCAGCTCTGCGGGCTGAATGTTCCGACGGCGGTCGCGGCATCGACGGTCACAGAGGCGATAGCCGTGGCTGCGAGGAACATAACGCAGCGAATACTTTGCCATTGGCCTAGTCGACGACGTTGAAGTGCACTGGAATCAGGTGGAAGGCGAGCCATCGCTGCGTTGCAGCTTTGAGTTGCAGGACTTCGAGTAGGATTCGCGACCTTCCAGCCTGGAACTGAACCGGCGGATGACAAGTTGATGTACTCGTTGCCCGAACGATCTCATTTGCGTACTGTTCACTACATGGTGAGGGGGAACCTTTAAAACGAACTTTTAATTTTATGTTCATATCTCGGGAGGAGACTGCCCCGCCTCGCACTTGGTGTCTGGAGACTCTTTCTTGTCATCGTTGGAGACGGCACAAACAGGCATACGCGTCCATGCCAAAGCGAAATGGAGACAGGAAGGGGGTTATGCGGTGGAGAGCCGCACGAGCCTTGCAGTAGAAGCGGTCATCTCCTCCGCTCATATTTTGCAAAAACTCTATGCCTTCCGCTCTTCTTCGCACCGCGCACAATGGCAAACAAACTGGTACTCCCTGCTTGGTTGGGCACCGACGCCAATAGACAGAGGGATTCATCAATTAGTTCACGACGTTTTCCACCTTGAAAGCACAGAAACAACAGTTGAACGGAGTACTCACCGAAGACATTCCTCTCGCTCGTGCACCTCCTGGTCGACGTCAATATACGAGATGCAGAGCTCCTCACCCTCCTACAAATAAAAACAGCTCAATTAGTATCGTTCTGTTCGAAAACTAAAGCACCAATCGCAATAAAAAAACAACGTACCGCAATGTCTTGCACCGCGAAGACGTGAGCAGCTCCGTCCTTCGTGTACAACACCGTGCAGTTGGGGTCGCAGCTGTGGTTCATTGTGCAAATACCGGAGAACAGAGCCGTTCCCTCCACACCGACGAAGTCCTCGTCCAGCGCGTAGCATTCCTCCTCGCCGTGCTCGTGCTCATGCTCGTTATCCGCTTCGCAGTCGCAGAGCTGGTGCTTGTGCTCCTCCGCGAACTTCTCCAGCGCCGCTTTGACGCGAGACAGCACCGGCGGCATGTCCTTCTTGTCCTCGGGGCTGGCCTCACTCAGCGCCTCGCCCAAGGCGTGGAGCGGGTGGTCGATCTCCATACTAATGTTGTTCATCTCGAACATACCCACTACGCAGCTGAAGAAGTCGACGTTCAGGACCTCCTCGCACGAGGCAAGGACCGCGTCAGCCGACAGTCCGTTGAGTTCTCCTTGCGCCTCCAAATGCGCGAGGTTCTCCTTGATTCCGCTGATAAAGTACTCGAACGTCTGCGCGATGAGCGAGCGGAACTTGTCCCTGTAGTCCTCGAGCGTCTCGCCCTCTTCCAGGTCGTCTTCCGAGGTGATGACCTCCCACCAGGGCAGTTTGCAGAACATGTCAACTGGTTGTCTGGCCTGCGCCATGTCCTGCGTGGCGACGAAGAGCAGCAGGATCTTAGCCACAACCTTCGCCGCCAACTGGAAGATCTCGTTCGTCACGAGCGTGTGGTTCAGGAACGTACCAATAGCGTTGTCCCTCTCTTCCGAGTGCGGGCACAACATCGCATGGTGTTGCGCGTAGGCGATCTGTTTGCAATTGTCCGAGCAGTAGAGCGCTCCGCACGTGCATTTCACCTGGTTCTCGGCCAGTTTAAACACAGAAAAATAGCTCTCTTCGGGGCTTTTCCCGCCCTCTTTCTGCAAAAACGCGATGGCCGCTTCGAAGTCGGCGTCGCTGGCCGCAGCTTCTTCGGCCGGGGCCGCCTCGCCCTCCACTTCGGAGCTGCTGGCCACCACGCGCGCCCAGCACGCCTTGCTGTCGATGAGCGGCACGAAGCAGTTGTCGCAGCAGTCCACGAACTCCTTGTTGTCCTCGTGCTGCATGGCCACGAACGGCGCTTCGGTCCAAATGGGTTCGCCGGCTTTCAGTGCGCGGCCGGCGTACATGGCTTTGCCCTTGTCGCCGGCGGCGCCGCAGCGGATGGGCGGGCTGTGAAGCCGCGACTGCAGCAGCTTCTCGAAGTAGGCGGCCACCTCTGGGCGGTTCTCCTGCATTGTCGGCGCTAGAGGTGGATGGATCTTGGCGAGTTGGCGAATGGCACGCGGAGGCTGAAGAGATCAGAGCGTGACTGGTCCGCAGTGTTGCCCGGCACCTTGCGCGCGCTTTACCGGTACAGCTGATGTTCCAATCGAAAACCATCGTCTTTTACAGAGCCTTATATTTACGATGACTGGATTGACAGTAATTTCTCGTTTCTGAAGTATTTAAAAATGATTTATCACCTTCTTAACTATGATAACTGTGATAATAGATATCGTTTAGGAGCACAATTATTATGGTATGTGGAGGAGAGGAGCAGCTGTCCCGTCCATCACATTGGACACCACACAATGGTACCAGTATTACGGTACCCTATATCAGGTTGTTCTTGAAGGGCTCCGATAATGCACTGCACCGTGCAAGCAGCTCGACTACCGCTCCATTGCCAATGGCATTGGCAGTGGAAGGGCTTGGCCGCAAGCACGCGCCTGCCGATCTTTGTCGCATTGGGTTGGCCAGCTTAGCGTCATGCTCACATCCAGTCAGCATGGACGCAGCTGAGGGCGGTGCCAGCCAACCGCTTGCTCGAATCCGTCGGCGCCACCGTCTCTGACCAAAGGGGAACGCCCGAGCAACCTTCACCGCCCCTAGAGAAGGGCCACATGGGCATTAGACATCGAGCTGCTCACAGTGGTCCTGCTGTGGGGCCGCCGAAAGGCGCCATGAACCTTCGGGGACGCGTACGTGCTTGCCGCCGGCCGTTGGGCAAATTCAAGACGATGGCGGTCCGCGATGCCGATTTCATTGCCGTAACTTACGCTTCACAGCCCGTAAGCCTTACGGTAAGGAGCCCCGCGACTCCGCGGCGGAGAGAGCATTCAAGCGATGCCGTTGTCGGCGACCCTTTCCAGTGACAAGCACCGACGCGATGACTCATCGTTAAGTTTTTCCATAACGAGAACGAATAGATAGATTCCTTGCGGTTGAACAGGTACGTACGAAGTTTTATCTATTATCGCGAAGGTTTCCTGCTTCCTGTGGCCTGTAGCTAACGCGATGCGCTTTTATAACGTCTCCATCAGAAATATGAATATTTGCGAGGACGAACTCTTACGCCAGCGCATTGTAGCCGGCACGGTGGCTCTGTTTCTTGGCGAACGCGACCATTCCAGCACCAAGCACCGCGCCCATGATCACCCAAGCAACGGCAATGGGATAGCTATGATCGTCGCTCACGACGGCATCAGCCCTCGCCGCCTGACGAACGAAACCCTGAGCAGTGACGCTGTCTACACCGACGAGCTGCTTGCGCATGCTGTTCTTGGGCTTGAACGTATCGCCGGGCCACGTCGCGAACTCGCTGGCCTGCAGCCACCAAGCGGGGTATCCAATCGACGCCTGCTGCTCCGGTGCCTCCCCAGTCGTCATGTAGCCGTCGCTGAACTTGGCAACCAGCGTCCATGCGAGCTGCCACCACTGGGCCACCACCTGCTCTGCGAACTCGTTACTTTGGGCCTGAAGACGCGCCGCAAGCTCAGTCTCAGTGACGCTATTGGAGTGTCGCTCTTCGTGTACCTCCTGCTCCATCGATCTGCGCAGGGAGAAGGCGAGTTTCTGTAGTGAATCAATCTTGCCACGGATATCGACGCTCATCGAGTTGAAGCGCAACAAGCTCCAGTTGTTCACGAAGTTGAAGGCCCACCAAGCAGACTGCGGGTGAAACTTGCTCTGACGGCCTAGTAGGTACGATTCCGGGATTGATTCTTGTGCGCAGGAGAACGGCACGAACACTGAGCCGTGCGGGGCGCCCTGGGCGTACCATGCCACGCCTCCGACGGCATCCGGTCCCTTGTTGCTTCGGCTCTGGAGAACGAAGGCGAAAAGTGTACGGTACATGGAGATCGGGCGTTCCCAGCCGCCAATGACTCCGCCAGGGCTGCCCGACCACCGCACCGGATTTCCAAATGGACCAGCAGCCAGACCCTTGGTCATGTCGTAGCGCGTGCCTTCGTAGTGGTCGCGAAGTAGATCCATAATCTGGAAAGTCTCCACTTGACGGTCAGGCTTTACGGAGAACGGGTACGTGGCATACTGTGAGAAGCTGCCGAGGCGAGCATCGAGCTGAAGCGAGGGGGCAAGAACATCAAAAACGCGCCAGACGCGTCGGCCGGTGTAAAGCGGACCGATGGCGTCCTTGTCAGCGAAACCGTACGCGGCAGTGAAGTCAAAGGGTTTGTCCCCTTTCGGGTCCCACCAGCCCTGCTCCTCCGCCAGCGTTAGCACATTAGCCGAAGCCATGAACCAGTCCGGCTGGCTGAGGTCGATTTCCCGAATTGTAAAGCCGTTCGCAATCACCGTCACGTGGCCGTCAGGCACACGCTGGGCTGCCCACACCGCGCCGGCGTGGTCCTTGCCGGTCATAACGTGGAAAACCCACACCTCTCCAAGCTTGTCGCCGACCACAAGTGCCTCCGCCGAGTCACCGTAGTCCGGTTTCGCCATATCTCCGCTGTCCTCGCTGTAAAAACCGTATTTTTCAGCGAGTGTGCCCATGGTGTCGACTGCGCAGCGAGCCGTGGCGCAGCGTTCGAGCGCGATCTTCGTGAGCTCCGCAATGCCGAAGAGGTTCTTACCCCCAGGCACGTCCAGCGGCCAGCCGACTGTCTTGGCGCCGCACGTGCTTTCGCCAATACTGAGCTGCACTTCGTTCATCATCCCGTAGTCCTGGTCGAAGTACGCGTACGTGTGATCCACTTGTGGAATGTACCCCAGAGGGGTCGAGTACGCCTGAGTCTTCTCGACGTCGGGGTCGAACACAGGCTGGTAGTGAACCCCACGGTCCGGCGCCACCACCCTCGGATATCCGCCGATGAAGTTGTAGATAGCGCGTTTGCTACCTGGCTCGTGGTCCTGAGCTGGGACGCGAACGAGACGAAGATCCGAGGCGCCACCACCAGCGTCGTCCGTGTGCGCGATCAGCGTAGAATTATCTGCACTTGCGCCCCTCGTAACCGCGATGGCCGTACACGCATCCACGCCAGCCTGCTGCATAGACATCACTGCGAGTGCGAGTGCCCCCGCGCAGATTTTTGACCGGAAGAGCCTCATCTTTCAAGCTGGAGCAGTTGAAAGTACGACTTCGGTCGTCGGAGTTGGCAGTCGAGGCAAAAAGAGGGAATGAGATGACAGCAATGCCGGTGCAAGCACCACATCTCCAGCCGCAGAGCCCGAAACGGACGTCAAAAGCGGTTTGAAAGTCTCTCACAACGTGCGATCGGACAAAACTTGACTTCTTCCACCCTCGGATTGCAGCTTCTCATGTGTCTTGATCCCCAACGTCTCTTCACTTTGAGAGGAAAAGCACCGGACAACCATCAGCCAGAAATACTCAACAGCATTAGCACGACTTACGCAACAAAGTGGTAAGAACCAAGTGATCGTTACAGGTTAGAATGATCCGCCATTGGCCCACGAAAAGGCACACGTGTGACGTGGCATGGGACTTTGTAAACGGATCCGATCGACCACCGAGTCGCTGCTTCAGCTTTCAAGGCGAAGAGGTGCATACGGCCAAGTTACAGTGTATTTCTCAACGACACTAGACATCTACTACGTCTTATCACGACTTTCTAGTTGCGACGCATGCGACGAGAGCACTTACCGGCACCTTCGGCCTCACCTGCGACTTCGTCGCTCTGTCCGCCCTTAGTAGCGGCAGATGCGGGTGCGTCCGTGACGGGAGCAGGAGTGGCGGCCTTAGGAGCGGCCGTAGTAGGCTTTGGGGTCGTGGGAGCAGGAGTCGTAGCCTTGGGGGCAGCAGGGGCAGGCGTGGAAGCAGTCTCGTCACTTCCTTCCTCCGAGGCATCAGCAGCAGGGGCGGACGGCGTGGTCGAGGTGCCTGCACCGCTTCCAGGCACGATGATGTCCGCGCAAGTCGGGTACGTCTGGTCGGCGATGTCCGAGTGCCAGTAAAACTGCAGCACGCAGTCACCGGCCTTCTCGCACCCTTCAACGTTGGCGGGCATCTTGGCGGTGGTGCTTCCCTCACCTCCGTGCTCAGCGAACGGCTCGATGTTCAACAGGGTCTTGTAGCTCTTGTAAGTGATCACGCCCTTGGAGTCCTCGCTGGGTTTAAGGATACTCAGCTTCATGTAGCCAGGGTGGGGGGCATCAATCCTCCATTTGACGTCGAAGTCCTTGCCTGGCTGAAGGGTAGTGACGTTGCTGCCTTCCTCGTACACAGTGCCACGGCAGCCGTTCAGGAGGTTAAACGTCGGGGACGGCGGGAAATCGACCTGCTTGTGCTGCGAGAGGCCCTCGATAGGAGCGATCTGCATCTCGTTCAGGCCGATGTTGATGAGAGCTCCCGAGTCCTTGTGGAATTTCTCCGACATCTGCCTGTTCGTCGGGAACAGCATTAGGCCGTGGCCTTGCACTCCCGCGAAGAGGAGAGCGGCGGCTGCGAGCGACGTGAAAGTTCTTGACGGCATGGCTGTGCTGTTCGACGAGCTGCTCTGGACGTGAATTGAGGAGTGAGGACAATGGAAGTCGAACAGCAAGACGGCCAACGGGTGGAGAGTGACCGAGATCGCTCACACCTGTCGGTAGATTAGAATCCGTCTGGCATAAAACTCCGTCGTTGATGCCCTTGGTTCCAGCTGCTGTACGAGATCATTTGCAAATCTTTTTGACAAACTCGGCATGACAGGCTTATACACTGTACTTGTACTTAGTATTCGTTAAAAATTATACACATACACGTACCTATATTACACGAGTAGGAGTTGTTACACTTATAATAGTACTTGCTATATTTTAATACATGTGTAACCACTTTTTGGAGGATGGCCAACACCTTAAAAAGCAGTGGAAGCTCTTCATTTATCAATGATTTCCACGGTAAGCCTGACTGTGGTGCTCAAATTGATTGCAGCATCCGCTCTCCATTCCGGTAACGAGGTTCGACCAATCTTTAGATTTGCTATTTTATAGTTAAAGACTCAACTGGGACACTCGAAACATCTTACTCCTTTCACCAACCGCATTGAAAACTATGCCAGAATGACGAAAACAGTTTTCTACAGTAGTTGTATCTTGTAATTCGCTCTAGATTTCCTTGACTGCTCGGGGACCTTAGCTTGTAGGTCGAGTTGGCCCACGCTGTCAACACGTCCTGCGTCATATCCAGACACTCAGCGGCCTTCCGGATGAGGCTCCTCTTCTGTTGAATCTTCATCCACGCTCCCATGGTCTTGTGGCCGCTATAGTGAATAGTAGAGTGACAAATGCTTGTCAATAAGCTTTATCAACGGAAATAACGCATCGAAAAGGTTGTTCGCGCCAAAAGTGCTGCTGTAGTATCCCCGTCCAAAGTGATATTATCATTCTATTCCGGGTAATTAATTTTAGCAGGGACTGGAATGAACAGCGCACTTCGCTGTTCGTGACGTTCATCTGATCCCACCTCACCCAAGTTCTGACAAACCACCTGGGCGCGACTCTATTGCAAGAGTCTTGCGGCAAGACTCGCTGACACCTGCGAAAGTACAAGAACACGCGTGGATGCGAGCCTGGTTTTCTCTCCTGACCAGACCGGCAAACCTAAAGATCAGCAGCTTTAACTACAGCCGTTATTAATAGCCATGAACATGTAAATAAATGGCAGCCATGATCTTCATGACTTTATGTTTACGGTAATTTACCGTCGGTAAACTTTACCGCCAACTGTACGCTACAGAACATCTAAAACTTAAAATGATGGACTTCTTCGTCCACGCGGTTGCTTAACTCTAGTGGCGACGCATGCGGCGCGAGCACTTGTTAGTGTCCGAGTCGCCAGCGACGGACGAATCGGTTGTCGAAGTGGTAGGCGCAGTGGTGGTGGTAGATGGTGCACTTGTAACCTCAGGAGTTGCAGTGGTCGCCGTCGGGGTCGTGTTTGTCGACGGGGTCGTGTTTGACGAAGGCGTCGTCTGCGCACTGCTGCCGTCAGTCGACTCCTCTGTCGACGGCGTCGTGTTCGTTGACGACGTGGTCTGTGTGCTGCTGCCTTCGTCCGATGATTCCACGCTGCCAGCAGCCGAGGTCTCCGATGACGAAGCTGCCGGAGCAGTGGTGACCTTGGTAGTAGTCGACGTGCCGCCGCTGCCACCCGACACGATGATATCCGCGCAGGTCGGGTAGGTCTGGTTGGCGATGTCCGAGTGCCAGTAGAACTGCAGAGCGCAGTCGCCGGCACTGTCGCACCCGGTCACATCCGTGGGCATCGTGGCGGTGGTACCGTCCTCACCGCCGTTGTTGGCGAACGGGTCGACGGTTAGGATTGACTTGTAGTTCTCGTACGTGATCTTCCCGGCAGAGTCCTTGCTCGGCTTGACAATGCTCAGCTTCATCGTACCGGGGTGGGGCGCCTGGATGATCCACTTGACGTCGAAGTCAGCACCCGCCTGCAACGTGGTGACGTTGTTGCCTTCCTCGTACACGGTGCCGCGACACCCGTTCATGAGGTTGAACGTCGCAGCCTCCGGGAAGTCCTTCTGCGAGCGGCCTGACAGGTTCTCGACCGGCGCGTACTGCAGCTCCTGGTCGCCTGCCTGAGAGAGGGCACCTGAATCCTTGCGGAATTTCGCAGAGATTTGACGGTAGTCGGGAACCAGCATCTGGCCGTGGGCATCGGCAGCCGTGAACAAAGCGGCAGCAGTGGCCGCCAGGGCAAGCGAGACGATTCCAGTAGGCTGCATCGTGGCGTTTTACTGTTCGGGGTTAATCTGGAGAGATAGCTGTAGCACGCCAAAGTGGAAATGAACAGAGGTCAAGCGATATCCGCTGAGCGAGGGCCTTCAGGTCAAGACGCCACTCCGAAGCACGGAAAAGCGTGACGGATCCATGAAGAGGACATCCGGCAATGGAGCCTGGCAGATTGTGAACAGGAACCTGGCGATTAGCGAGCTGAGCCGGTCGAAACCTCCGTCTTTTAATGTACTCACAATACAGATACAATTTAAGGCAAGGATTTCATCAGGATTCAGAGAGCGATTTGCTCCGTTCTCCAAATAATTGCAGCTTTGCACTCTGTGATTTTCGATGTGGGCGTAACATGCTTGTCTATCTTTATAAACTCGTGAGTCACTTTAGTCGTGCAGGTGTTTCTCGGGATCTGTACTGTTGCATGAGCGGGGGCAAATTGCCTTCTGGTGGATGCTCCTAGCTAGAGTCGAACCTCCTGGCGCGAGTCACACACAACATCGCTGTCAAACGTCTCGTTTCGTCGGAATGAAGTGCTGGCCCGTGTGCACCTATGGAGCTGGTTGCGATCACCAGCAAGAGAGAGCGAAAGAAACGCAGGGTTATCTGTAGCAGCACATGTACTGTAGTCCGTTCATACTGTATGAGGCGTGAGTTGAACACCGCTGCCTACGTAATGGAGAATACACGTAAGACAGCCAAAATCTATGTGAACGTTAACGACAACTTGTTCTTGCCACCAGATTTATACAGCACAACATTCAAAACTGCGAAACTAGTGGCGCATACGGCGGGCGCACTTGCTAGTATCCGCCTCACCAGCGACGGACGAGTCAAAATTCAAGGAGTTCGGGGCCGTCGTAGTGGCAGTCGTCGAAGGAGATCCATTCGTCGAAGGAGTCGAGTTGGACGAAGGGGTTGAGTTCGATGAGGGGGTCGAATTGGACGAAGGGGTCGAGTTCGACGAAGGGGTTGAGTTCGACGAAGGGGTTGAGTTCGATGAGAGGGTTGAGTTCGTTGAATGGGTCGATTCGTCGCTGCTTCCAGTGGTCGTGCCAGCATCCGATGATTGCGTCGTCGTAGATGTCGAAGTGCCGCCGCCACTCCCTGACACGACAATGTCAGCACACGTCGGGTACGTCTGTTTGGCGATGTCCGAGTGCCAGTAAAACTGTAACACGCAGTCTCCGGGTTTATCACAGCCTTCAACGTCCGCAGGCATCTTAGCAATCGTGCCATCTTCACCGCCGTTCTCAGCGAACGGCTCGATATTCAGGAGGGTCTTGTAGCTTTTGTACGTGATCACACCCTTGGCGTCCTTGCTCGGCTTGAGGATGCTCAATTTCATGAAACCCGGGTGGGGGGCCTCAATTTTCCACTTCACATCAAAATCCGAACCGGGTTGGATAGTGGTGACCTCGCTTCCTTCCTCGTACACGGTGCCACGGCATCCGTTTTGAAGGTTGAACGTCGCGGAAGGTGGGAAATCGGCTTGCTTGTGCTGCGAGAGACCTTCGATGGGGGCGATCTGCATCTCGTTCAGGCCAATGTTAATGAGAGCTCCCGAGTCTTTGTGGTACTTCTCCGACATCTGCCGGTAGGCGGGCGTAGTCATCTTGCCGTGAGCATCCGCCGTAGCGAAGAGTGCGGCCGCCGTGGCCACCAGAGCAAGTGAACCGAGTCCCGTAGGCTTCATCGTGACGTTTTCACTGTTCGAAGAGATTAATCTGCGTTCTTGGCGAGCAACTGGAGATAGCTCGGGATCGCGAAATCGGAAATGAAAAGGTCACGGCTCAGACGTTCCGTCCGGGTCGAGCGCAGGGAAAAGCGCGGCGGTGCAGTGACGGCAACGTACTCCGTACGGAGATATAGCACACGATGAGCACCGGTTGCAAGTGTGAGTGTGGCTGCTGTATGGAGTGAAAGATCTGCAATGTTGCGATTTGTCTTCAAGGTTGTAAGTAGCCCTCGCTGCTGCAGTTGTGTTTTGGCGTATTATACACGTAAAGCACTGTGAGAACTGCTCTAGTGAGCAGCTCAAGGTAAAGATCAGGTGAACCTGTCCTAATTACGTGTAGTAACTGGCGTTTGTGTCCTCAGCTTGTGCGGGGGCACGGCGGTTTTTAGCAGAGGTTTAACCGAGACAACGTCCATGTAGAAGAGCAGGATTCTCTGGTTACATGTTGTTCAACGAAGTCTAGCGCTGTACACTTGACTGGCGCTGATGATGCTATCGACTGTAGGCACGACATCTCAACCACAGCGAGCATCGACCATCTACACGTACACTTGTACACGCACTAATACACTGCTGCAATCGCTTCTATCAGCTTCGATGCCAGCTCGTCATGTGTCGGCAAATTCGGGTTGACTCGCGCCTGCTGTAACAGGAAAAGTTCCTGCTCGTCCAGTCCCGTGGATGTGGGTTCCTGCGGCTGAAGCTGGTGGGGAAGCACCACATAGTCACTGTTGGTCTCGCAGATTTCCATCATGATGTGCGCCACTTGCTTCCAGATCTGTTTCAGTCCGCGCAGGACACCAGCCACCACGTGAGGATTTACAACGGCATGTCCACGCGTCTCGGGGTGTCGATGGCGTGGAGGAGAAGCGAAGAAGATTCGAAGGACGTTGTCGGACGAGTCATCGTCTGCGGGCTCCACGATAGCGAGAACTTCAATCTACATAATACAAATTTGTTGGGTTAGAGACACATATGCACGCAGATATCCACACACAACGTACCGAGAATTGAGATCCTTCAGGTAAAGCAGGTACGAACAACTTCATGCCAAACTCCAGGCGTCGACGCGTCGAGGTGTTGGGCTTCATGTCACGAGCTTTTGCGTCCTTGTTCAGTCCAGAAGGCGGGCGTTTCTTGTCCCGACAGAGCGATACCGGGTGAGATCCACCGGCGCTTTGGATGAAGCTACTCCGTTTGTCTCCTCTGCTGCTATCAGAGCCTTGAAGAGGAGCAGAAACTGCCGAGTCTTGGGTTCGGGCCTTGACAAGCGCGTAGTATTGGAAATCCTCCACTTGAGCGACTTCAACACCTGGAATCCCACTTAACGGCATGCGGAAGACCTGCTTGCGGATGTATCCACTTGTTCGTTCGCGAGACTGGCCCGGTGCTACGATGACACGCCAGGCGCTGATGTCAACCTCCATCGTCCCGCTGTCGGCGTGGGCAGGTCGGAAGAACGAGCAAGCGTCGGATAGCAAAGCCTCGAAAAAGAGAGACGCTGTCACCTTACTGCCCATATTCTCCTCCAGCACCTGAGCAAACTCTTCCGGAACGCTCTCGAAAAATGGTGTAGCCGTCGCAGCGACCACAGCCTGCGACGATAAAATACCTCGAGTCGATGATTGACCGCGACTAAAAGGCCTCCATGGCAGTTGGATAGGTAACGTACTGAGACTGTCGGAGTTCGCGTCTGAAATCGCGGAAATGAGCCCTTTCATCACTTCGAGCGCGAATGCACGCGGCAGGAAGGCCAAATCTGGCTTCACCCGTTTTTCCCTTGCGCCACGGCCGGACGACAGATCTACACCGCCACTTGCGGCCAACGCGACGGCAGTGTCGGTAGTTGTCGTGCTATTCAGCGCATCAGAGCCCAAAAGGGAACCCCGACGTACCGGTTGGGACGCGAAGTTCTGTCTGGCGTTCTTGTCTCGCAGGAGCTTCAGTATCGTTGCACAACTGCTACGGACCCCGTCCAAAGCGCCACGTTCGATTTGCGCCTTGAGCATCGTAGCTCTTGAAAACACCACACCTGCTCGCCATCGGATGTGCAGAGCTGACTTGGTTCGCGCTTCTTTGGCCTTGTCATTTGTCGAAGCTTCTTCACTCGCGGTAATACTTACTCGCTCCTTAGCATCATCGTGGACAGCAACATCTTCGACATCCACGAGCACCTCAATGGAGAAACAGTTGCTGTACGGGATGCTAAGCGTGTAGATCTTGGACCGGAGTGAGGCTTTGTGCGGTCTTTTGCCATGATTTGCTTCCGTGCCATCGTCCAGTAAGTCGTCATCAATTGTGCACGAGTGATACTGTTCAATAGTGACTGCCTTCATGCTGTTAGAAGTCGCACCCTTCCCGATGCCTCTACTGCTGCCAGCCGTAGGAAGATTAGCCATGGTACCTGCATCTGGGCGATAACTGAGTGCGCGAATAAGTCCAAAGCGAGGGTGGGAATGCCAGTCACGAAGCATTTCATCTGCCCCTTTTTCCCCAGGAGAATTAGCAGTTGTGGTGGGTGATGCCGACCCACTTGGTGCAGACTGAGTGAGCAACGTTCGATCTTTCTTGCACTTGAGACGCGTAGCGCGAGGAGCAATCATCTCCAAAAACTCATGCACGCTCGAACCGGGTATCGTCGCCGTCATCAGCTCCGTCATGTCTTCCTCGGCCATCTCCAAGAACGAAGGGGTTCGTCCTGACGCTGCGTTCGCTTCGGCAACCGCTTCCAGCCACGGCAGACGAACGTCTCCATTATCCCACCTGGTCAGCATCGGGGCCTGGAACGTAGTGCCCTTGGCCTGTAGTAACCCCCCAGTCAAGTGAGGCGCCGTAGCCGCTCTAGCCAAAGCGCGCGAAGCAGGAGAAACACTCGACTGCGACACGGTTTCAGCCGCAGCAGCCATCAACGAGGACAAGTCGGAGCTGTACACGAACCCAATTGCATGGTCAAAGTGCTTAGACAGGAAGGCGCCGCGCTTGCGGGACGACCCGTGGCCACTGCGATCATGTTCACGTTGGGAATCTTCTTCAGCTTCAAAGCTCGTACTACCGCTTCTGCTGGTAGGAACGGACGGGTGTGCGAAGCTCATGGATCCAGGTTTGTTGGCCAGCCACATGCCCTTCCCGAAGCGAGCTGAGCACATGATCAAGTACACTTGCGGACTGCACGAACCGACCCCTTTATCCCCGGGTCTCTGCAGCACACGGAAGGATTCCCACGCGTGTAGTTTCTTGCTGGCGGCAATTATTTTCTGCACAAAGTTCTGGCCCATGTATCGCTGTGTAGCTGCAGCTCGGAAGCCCCAGTGGTGCGTTTTACCTCGCTCCACATGGAAGAGACAGGAAGCGTTAGGCTTGCTGGTGAACACGAGCTTGCGATGTTGCGTGGCCCGCAAGAAGTAGCCCGTAGCCGGGTCCATGAGATACACGGGGGCGTCGGCTGCACTTCGACCGAACACGTGGTCCTTCAGACTGCCCTTCACCTGCTCGTAGAGAGAACTGCCGCTCGTACTGGACGAAACAACTTCAGGCCGTTGACTGCTGAGTCCGAGCGGCCGGCTGAGCGACGTCCGGCCGTGCTGCGGCCAGCGCTCGCTAAAGGCCTTGAACAGCTCGGCCCGCGCGGCAGCCAACGTTTCGGCCGGCGTCAATTTAAGTTCCTGAGCCTCGCGGCCGACGGCGGCTAGCGTTTCCCATAGTTGCGCGAAGAAACCCCAGCCATGTCCCTCAGTGACGACGGTGATGGATATGAGAGTGGGCAGAAGCGCGAAGAAGGCAAGTGGCACGATTGACGTTCTGGCGACGGCGTCGTTGAGTGCGGAAGCCCCCAGGAGCAGCAGGCCGCTTGTCCCGAGAGACAGCAGCAGCAAAGGCACCTTGGACGCCATCGCTATTGTACAGGTATTGTAACGACGTTGATCTGTGACGTCACTCAAAAGGGGGATTCATTGTGTGCGGAGGAAATGATTACGACGCGGCAAATGTCAAATTGGGAGCATAAAAAGGCTAATTTGGTACACTTTGGCGAAAACATTTCGCCAGAGCTTCACGTTTCTCGTGGGAAGCTACAGGGCCCAACATTTGCACTTAAGACACCTATGCAGAGGCTGGACAAGGGAGTTTCTTTCAAGTGTTTTTGGGTCAGGTTTATTCACAAGCCCTTGTTAAGTTGAGGCTCAACGTGGGAACGTGGAGTGGTGGACAAAGCTCTCACTGGCGCAGACCTGCGAGGCTGCACTGCAACCTGGGAGAAGCTGGACGCAGGACGGAAAACTGCGTGTGAGCTTAGTTTTTGGCTGCTGAACTTGAAGCCGCAGTAGCATGCACATGTAGGAGCTCGTGGAACCGAGCAAGCTTATCTTTAATTCATTCAGTCTCCAATTTCCATTGCCGAGCTCAAGTCGACAACACGCATATCAAAACAGGGTTATTGAGCCCAAAGTTGCGCCGTCGCTCAAGTGCAAGGATGCCCAAGCCGACGACAGACGCGTCGTGGGAGGTCGAGGTCTCCGAGAAGACCGGCCGACCTATCCACTGGAAAGGCCAGAACTTCCAGTACTACAAGAAGCTGATGGAGCTCGCCGCGCGCAAGAAGAACGACGACCTGTACAAGATTCTCACGGGGAAGCGGGTCTACGACGAGAACTGGTCGGCGCTGCAGAAGACCGCGTGGGAAGGCTATCAGCTGGATCTGCAGGAACTCATCTTCTCGTCCGTGTGCACCGACATGGGGGCGGCTCAGCGATGTGGAAGCACCTGTGCGAACTCTTTGAGGGCACGGCGAACGAGCAGACACACGTGATGACCAAGCGCCAATTCTACGCGCAGCTGGAGGCAGCGAGGTGTAAGCAGACCAGCGTGGAGGGACATCTAAACTACATGTGCCGACTCCACGAGCGGCTCAAGACGGTCGGGATGATCTTGGACGACGCGGTCTTCTGCGGGATGTTGGTGTCGTTGCTCCCCGCTAATGAGCGCTTCGACCGTCTGCGTGGGTTTGTGGACTCGGGGATGGACTGTGTGAGCACACCGGAGAAAGTGGTGGCGATGGCCATAACCTTCGACAAGGCGAACAAGGTTGACGGCCAGCTGAATTGCTCTTTCGGCGGTGGGAAGCAAACGGCCGGACCAGCCCAGCAGAACAAGCCACAAGGTGGTGGAGGAGGAGGCAAGAAGCTCGAGCACAAGGACTCCAAGCGCGACGCAGCACAACGCCAGCGCGATGAGGACAGACGAGCAAGAAACTGTTTTGGCTGTCACAAGCCCGGTCACCAGAAGAAGGACTGCCCAAACGCAGATGGCGGTGGAAGCGGTGCAGGCAGTGGAGGAGGTAGTGGTGGAGGCGCGAGTGGCGGCCCAGTCACTGGGCTACTCTCATACAGCTCATGGATCACTGGATCTGCTTTGGGGCGGGCAGTCGCGGGAGAGCGACGCAGTGACAATCACCGCGGAGGGCGGCATGAGCATGATGCCACTTCTGCAAGTCTCGCTAGGAGTGGAAGTGATGGCTGTGCCACAGCCAGTAGCCGCGGGTCAACGACGAAGAAGACCGTGTACGCACCTGATGTGTGGGTCTTCGACTCCGCAGCCAATCAACACCTGGTTGGCGACAAGCGCTGCTTCGTGGAGTATCGCAGTCTCACGGCTGCAGAGCGAAAGGGGGCTACCGTACAAGGTTACAACGGGATGTCCTCGCCAGAGGGAGTAGGTGCTGTTGACTTGTGGGTGGAGGTGAACGGAGTACACGTAGCACTTCGCCTGGAACAAGTCCACTACTCACCCAAGCGACCGAACTTGATGTCGCAGTCCGTCGCGAGAAACCAAGGTTTCAAAGTCGAATACGATGACGAGACGGTCATGTACACGTTGTCGAAGAACAACGCGACGGCTTTACAAGCGCCACCGAACAAGCCATGCGGTCTGTGGCTGTTCACAGCCAAGAACGATTTTCTGCCTGGAAACCGGAGCCCGCTTGTCCCCGAGGCCATGGTGAATTTTGCACTGCGGGACGGCGTTGCGGACCTCCAGTGTTGGCACGAGAGACTCGGTCATCTGTGCCCACAACACATCAAGAAGATGGCGGACGAAGGACTCGTCGAAAGTATGATGATACGCCGACGCCAGTTTGACATGTGTGAAGCTTGCCAGCTCGGGAAGAGCCGCGTGAAGTCGGCGCAGAAGCACCTGGACCGTGGTGTTACGAAGAGGAACCAACTCATATTCGCCGACCTGTTGTTCCCCCCGACGAGCTACAACAGTACAAGATTCAAGGCGATACTGGTGACCATGGACGCCCATACCCGATATATCACAGCGTATCCAGTGAAGAACAAGACTGGTCAGGAGATCAACGCGCTAATCCGCCGCTACGTTGCCTGGGCGGAGCGACAGTGCCCTGGATGCAAGGTACAGCAAGTGTTCACAGACTGTGGTGGGCAGTTCACAAACGGAGAGATAACCGCCTGGTACCAGAGTCGCGGGAGCGTGCACTCTACGACGCCACCGAATACATCCCGACTCAACATGGTCGAACGAAGTCACCAGACGCTGTGCGGGATGATGAAGACGATGCTGAAGGAATCGGGGCTGCCGACGTCGTTCTGGGTGGACGCGCTACACTATGCAGTGTACCTGAAGAACCGCTCGTACTCGGCTCCGATCTGCAACACGCCGTATGAGGAGATGTGGGGTCGAAAACCGGACATTCATCATGTGAGGAAGTTTGGTGCGCTAGCCTACATGCACAAGAAGGTGGGCCCAGCACGTCACAAGTTCGCCGACAACTGCCGCGTGGGATTCACGCTGGGATATCGTGAGGGCACGCTGGGATGCAAGATGTACTTCCCTACGGAAGGTACCGTGCTATTTGGAGGGCAAGTCACCGTGAACGAGCAAGTCATGTACAAGGACCGTCATGGAGCAGACTATAAAGACAACGTTCGCGAGTGGGCTATTGCAGCATATCCAGACCTGACAAGCACGGGGCGCCGTGATTACGACCTGCCGGGCGTAGGAGGGCGAGAGCATGAAGCTGAAGAACTCCATGATGCTACAGACGACGAAGATTGCGTCGAAGAAGATGAAAGAACTCATGCTGATGTCTCTGGTGGAACTGGCGGAAGCTGGATCCACCGCCAGCCCCCAATGCTCAGTGACGAGATGGTGTTCACTCGGCAGCAGCCGGAGCCAGGGCCAGAAACAGCACACCAAGAAGAAGATGTGCTCGTGGACGCTGCTGATGAAGACGCTGCCTACACTGAGGAGGTCGATGAGGCCGGCACTGAAGTAGGCACCGAAGAAGCTCAAGATGAAGGTGATCATGAAGCTGATGTAGAAGATGCCAAACCACAGCAGGAACCTGGTAGTGACACTGCAGATGATGAGCCAGATGACATTTCGGTGGAAATTGATGGAGATATCGAGCAGCAGAGTGATGACGACCAAATTGATGACGTCGCGGATGACGGTTTGGTGGTCGCTGAAGCCGACTATGACCCACCAGTACTCTCCGGTCACTGCCGCGTACGCGAGGATGAGGAGTCTGTCATTAGTGGTGAAGCCGAGCGGAAGAAAACAAGGACGGGGCTGATTGCCGTCACTGAGAAGGACGAGGGGGATGCATGCGAGGAGTTCTACGTGTATGCCGCAATCGCTGCAGTCTCCATGATGGAAGAAGAACCCAAGCAACGACTTTGGCACGAGTCGGAGGTGAAGTTACCACGCACGTTCAAGGAAGCGATGTCGTCACCGCAGCAGAAGTAGTGGTGGGCCGGCATGGAACGTGAGCTTGCGACCATGGAAGAAAAGGACGTCTTGGAGCTGGTCCCTGAAAACGAGATGCCTGAAGGGAAACGTGCCTCGCAGACTATGTGGAGATACCAGATCAAGACGGACAACAGTGGAAATGTACTGCGCTTTCGTCCCCGATTATGCGCTCGAGGCGATAAGCAGGAGACCGGTGTAGATTTCCTGGTGATGGAGACCTTTTCCCCAGTCGCATGGATGGCTTTGTTTCGACTGTTCGTGGCGCTGTCTATTCTGCTGGGGCTGGATCCATTTTCCTGCGATATCAACACGGCGTACCTGAACGCAAAGCTGAAGATCGTGCACTTTATTCGCCGTATCGCTGGTTTCCCGCCTCGGAAAGGTTGGGTGTACAAGGTGAAGCACGCAATATACGGCCTGCACCAGGGTGGACGTGAGTGGTATGACGGGCTGGACTCGTGGCTGTCAGACGAGGATGGCGCCGATGCACGACGGAACCGTGTTTGTACGTCTACACCAAGGACGGAGTGATCGCAATTTTGCTGGTGTATGCGGACGACCTGATTTGTGGTACGAATGACGAGGCCTGGAAGGTGGGCTTCTTTGGGGCGCTCAATACCAAGTACGGCATCAAGGACCAGGGACGGGTGCAGAACTACCTGGGGATTCAAGTTGACTGGAAGGACGGTGGCGTATTCCTGCACCAGACTAAGTACGCTGAGGATGTACTCAAACGCTTTGGATTTGGTGATGCTCGAGGTTGCCGGTCGCCAATGGACCCGACCACCAAGTTGGCTGCAGCTTCCAGTGATGAACATGGCAAGGAGGTCGGTATAGACTACCGTGCAGCGATCGGGTCGCTGATGTATATCGCGACCAGCACAAGACCTGACCTGGCGTATCCAGTAGGCTACCTGAGCCGCTTCGTTGGGAATCCGACCGTCCAACACGGCGGGGCTCTGAAGCGCGTGCTCCGATACCTAGTTGCAACCGTGGATCACGGGGTGTTCTTCAGTTTGCCTGCTGGAGAGCAACCGACGCAGCACAAGGTTATCACAGTAGATGGCTACTGCGACTCAGACTGGGGGAACTGCCCCGACACCCGGAAGAGCGTCACGGGCTACGTGGTGAAAGTCTCCGGTGGGCCAGTCGCGTGGGCAGCCCGCAGACAAGGTGTGGTGGCTCAAAGTACGGCGGAGGCCGAGTACGTCGCGTCTTGTGAAGCCTGTATGGAAGGCAAGTCGCTGACAAACATTCTGACCGAGGTGCTACCTCATTTCGATGCGGAGTTCAAGCTTGGTGTGGACAACCAAGCCGCCATTGCATTGGCGTCGAACCCGACGTACCGTCGTAAGACTCGGCACATCGAACTCAGATTTCACTATGTACGGGAGCAAGCCAAGCCGAACGCAGTCAAGATTTGGAAGATCATCGGTAAGCTGAACCCTGCCGATCTGCTGACGAAGTCCCTAAGTTTCCCAAGACTCGCGAAGTTGAAGGCTCTGGTGGACATGAAGCCGGAGGTTCGATTGGCTCGCCGCGAGGAGCGCCGTTCGAGTTACGGGGGAACGACGAAAGACCGCGCGGGGCTTGCTAGCTCAAGTGTCGAGGAGTAAGCTCCGAGAAGCATTGCACGCGTCCTCGGAGGGCGAGTGTTAAGTTGAGGCTCAACGTGGGAACGTGGAGTGGTGGACAAAGCTCTCACTGGCGCAGACCTGCGAGGCTGCACTGCAACCTGGGAGAAGCTGGACGCAGGACGGAAAACTGCGTGTGAGCTTAGTTTTTGGCTGCTGAACTTGAAGCCGCAGTAGCATGCACATGTAGGAGCTCGTGGAACCGAGCAAGCTTATCTTTAATTCATTCAGTCTCCAATTTCCATTGCCGAGCTCAAGTCGACAACACACACATCCAAACAGCCCTCACCGTTATAGGTCCTTATTAGGCCCTTGTCCACGGTTATAGGTCCTTATTAAGGGTCTCAACACCCTAAATAAGGACCTCACAACCCTAAATAAGGCATTCTGGATGGGCACAGCAATACGTGCCTACAGTATTAGGCATGTATTGCTCTCACGTTATCCTTATAGCTTTAGGCAGTGCCTAAAGCTATAAGGATAACGTGAGATTTTATTGTGTTGCTTTTGACCGTGTCTAGACCGTGTTGTGTTGCTCTGAAGGTCATTGTGTAGCTCTTGTGTTGCGGTAAGCCTGCCGTCTTGTCGCTCGTTGTGTTGCCGTAACACCGTCCAAATTAGGAAGGGGGGGGGGGGGTCAAAGTTCCATAACGGATTTTATCGAATAGTACCGGGACTTCTATTTATTAACCTTTTTTGACTACCAAGAGTGGGGTATTAGCACTTGTTTGCTCATACCATGGACCAATAGTAATTCACAACTGAGTACATTTGCACCAATTTTTGGTATGCGCTCTGCAAGTGGCACCAACGGCTCCAATCACTAGTAAAAGCACCCTCGACTTCGTAAATTCAAGGCTCTAACGCTACTCAGAATTATTTCAAAACGCAAATAGTCCGGACCAGACCACCCCCTCCTCCCTCCCTTCTTGCCATTTCATGGACTGCTACTGCCACTACTGCTACACCACGCCATGTGACTGGGAGACCTACGGAACGGAGCTTCTTGCAAGCCAACAGCGTCTCTTACATACACACAGGATTCCACGACCCCAGAACGTTGGTAGGCCGCTGTATCAGATCTACTACTACCTAAAGCACGGCAGATTTGATGCAGACCCTAGCTACATCATCCCTACGTGCATCACAGCCAAGCTGCGCGCTAACCGCTTTGCCTTATCGGAGAGTACCTGTACGACGGATAACTACTCACGTCCATAGCGCGTGACAAGCCTCATATGTGGCATTATCGCAAATTCGGCGTCATGCCAGTTTGTTGCTGTAAACAAGCGCCTGGATGCGTTGTGTAGGACAAAATATTGTGATACATATAAAACTTTCCAGCGAAAGCCTCGTGTGGCTAAGGACGCCAAGATCCTGTTGCGCAACCTAAGTAGGAAATTGAAGAAATGGATGAAGAAGTGGTGGCGGCTACGAAGCTGCAGGATGTGTTCACAGTCCGTGTGGGGATACTGCCAAACACCAGTTCGACTTCGTGCTGGTTCCTGCGGTCGGGACGCCGTGGTAAGCGAGAACGAAAAACTTATGGAGAATAAGCACATCCTGGCTGATGCAGATCGCGAAAGGGGCTTAGCGTTCATTGAGAAACCAATAAGCGTGTGCAGAGGCCTTTGGACTCCCTGTCGAAACGCGCGGCTACTACGAGGAAGAGCTCGCTAACGTGAAGAGGCGCGACGAGGGCTGCTGTAAGTTGTTTGCTCGTATCAAAGATCGCTGCGCTCTCGATCAATGTTGTGGAGGAGCCGCTGAAGGATTGGTTCAACTCAATGGTGAAGCTGCGTCACTGACTCTTTCGTGCCAACACCGTCGAGGAAGAAATTGAGGAGAAGCCCGATGGCCCGGAGTTTACCGGTGTCGAACCGCCTGCTGCTGAGGAGGCGGTGAAACCTGGAGCGGAGACGGTAATCCTAGGGAGCGAGGTAGGCGACAAGTCTACGGATGGGACGACCGAGATTGAGGAAACCAAGGCGCAGTAGGTCTAAAGCCAAAACTATCGAGGTCATCACTCCACGTACTGAGGATATGAAGAAGCTTGAATGTGTTAACGAGGAGCTGAATCGGATTCAGGTGCCCACAAACCCGTTTACGACGGATACTATCCACGACCTTCGTGCTTTGTGCTCAGTTCACGCCACTCGGGGTTGCTGTATGTGACAAGGTCAAGTCGCTGGAGGAGGAGTTGGTTCTAAGCGAGGTGGGAAGCTTGACTCCCCAGCAGGTGAAGCAGATCAAGGAGATCTTAGATCACTTTGACCTGGACAACGACGGTGTTCTCGCTCGCGACGAGTTTATCATGGCGTGTAAGGGTCTCGGTCTGAGCTTGAGCGAAGATGACTGCCAAGACTACTTCGACAAGGCCGACGAGGAGGAGAACGACGATATCACATTCGATGAATACGTGAACGGTGCAGCCGCAGCGTGGATGCTCGGCAAATGACGTTCACGAGGCTTTGGATATCCTGGCTGGCGGCGATCTCACACTGGAGCAGGTCGAGGAGCGCTTCGATGCCTCCCAGATCGAGTTTATCAAGAATCACGCGCCTGAGCTCCAGGAGACCGACGACAAATCAATGAACACACAAGCTACACGGTCTTTATCTTCAGCTTCTTCAAACCCACTTTCAAGTCGATAATGTTTCGTGGCTCGAATTCTTTTTAGATATAACAAGGTTTACTATGATAAATCAAACGTAATTACCGTCTTTTTCTAAAGATTTACCATCTTTAGCGTCGTCTTCGTAGTGTTTGGATCGACAACTACTTGAACTCGGACTCGGATGCAGCTTCCTTCGACACTTTGGCTTCGGCTCGCTTAGCGTCGTAGTTAGTGACCACGTGACAACGAGACAGTCCAGTGAAGAACAACGTGAAGCATGCATCTACACGAACAGCAATCAATCTTGGCTAGAACCTTGCTCACGGTCTAACTGGTGGT
>LGSM01000038.1:0-108262 GCA_001314345.1 Phytophthora multivora | reverse complement strand
GTCGCCCCCCCCCCCCCCCTTTCCCCCTTCGCCACATACATCTAACGTAAGATGGTAGACATGTGCAGCGTCTGGGCTCTGTAGCCCCCACGCAACGTCGGATCAACCGCCATTAAGTACTTTTCGGGGTTTAAGCCCCCAGCGATTTCAGGAGAAAACAGGATCACTCTGTTCAACAACATGAATCGTTAGAAGCATATTCCCCTCCGTTGTTCACCAAATCTCTAAACCTGCACTCTTGAACGTATCATTTTCCGTCTCTTTGTGAAGCTAACCCCTCTAAAATAACTACAGTTCATAAAAACAGGATGGATATGAAATACGACATTTCATTTTCTGCAGTCTCTCGAGGCATCCTTCTCTCCCTGTGTCCGCGCCCGGAGTACAGTTTAGGCTCACAGGATGTGATTCACAGCAACACTACCAAACTTGTTGCGCGATTGAATTGACATTTTGAAATATATTTTACTAGTATTTATTAAGCCAGTAATAATTAACACAAATCCAGGGCTTTCGCTTAGACGCGGCTTAGTATTATAGTCATACGGTATGTTCATGTACCGCTGGGGTAAAACGTTATACTGTAACATTATATTGTCATATTGCATCTGTATTATATTGTCTGTATTGCAACAATTTTATTGGCATATTGAAGCGGTTATATATTTTCGCAGTCTTGCTATTATTATTTATTGTCATATTGCAGTGGTTATTTGGTTCGATCTTCCGTAAACCTTATTTTCCTGACAGACGATGATACACGTTTTGAGTCAAGGATTCAAAAATAGGACCATTTGTCGGATTCGTCCTACAACTCGGGTTAAATAAAATCCAGAGAATTGGCAGAGGAATACATTGTGGTCACTTAAGCTTTGGCCTAACGACTACCCTAGAATTGGCATCTTGATATTATTATGTTGGAGGGCTGCAGATACACTTTGTCTAACGTAGCTCTACAATATTGCAGAAAGGGACTTGCAAACTATGTGGATAGGAAAGACTGAGAGCACGCATGGTCCTGGCCACCAGTGCTATAGCTTTCCGTTTATCTTCGAGTGGACGTCCAAAATCCGTGGAAGCATCAGGACTGAATACGGCATCGAAACACACACACAGCTTGGTCTTTGGCTACGGTGCAAAGCAGAAAGCCCAGAAAGCACACAGCATTTTTTTCTCTAGATAAGTTAACGATCTATTAGTAAAAACACAAGCAAGAACACATATTGCGGCAAGCTCAATTGCTGAGCGAAAACATGGGCGAGATCAGCGACGACTCGAACCGGAGCACCAGAAACAAAATCTCCATAAGCCAGTACTTGACGCCGCCCTTGGGGATGTTTACGTAGTTGCCTCCGTACTGCACCACACAACCGACGTCGGGCTGGTTCGGGTCGCTTGGCATGAATCGCAGCACCGTCAGTGACTGAGTCCAGACATCTGTGGCACATACTCGCTCCTTCACATCAGGCAGGTCAAGCGTGCGTACAAAGTAGACGAAGTCGTGTTCCCTTCTCACGCGACTGATCACCTCAATAGCCCGTGACACTCGTCCAGTCTGTGGGTAGCAAATGACGCGGTAGATGATGATAGCGTCGTCACACACTTTCTGCAGCAAGTGTTTCTACAGTTGAAAAAGACAAGAACCAACAGGTCAGCTTCTCATCTAAAGAACCCTCTAAAATAACTGCAGCAAAACTCACCCGAATAAACAGCGACGGACTGAAGAAGCTCGCGTAGCTATCAGTCGTCAACCTCTGCCAGGTGGTATTCCACAAATTCTCGGCGCACACGTGGGGGAAGGCCTTGTGCAGCGTAAACTTGACACTGGAGTTCTCCACATGGCGTCTGTCGGACCAGCCCATGACATTCATGCCGGATGCCTCCATAGCTTCCTGCGTTAGGATGCTGTCTACAGATTCCAGCGTTTGGCACACCAGTTCCTGCCACTGCTGCACTGTAAAAGCCTTAAACTGCTGTTCCACAGCCTGTGCCTCTCTCTGGAAGATCATCTCCAGCGCATCAAGTGTAGACACAGCAGGTTGCGCAGCTTTGGCATCTGCTTCTATCTGTAGCGTCTTGTTCTCGGTCTCCAAAGCCTCCCGCTCGCTTGACAGTTTTAGTACGGCCACCTGCTTCTCCAGTGCGATGATGGACTTCTTGACGCCCGCCAGCATCTCCTTCTTGCGCTGCATGAAGCGGCGCTGCACCTCTCGATGCTTCATGCGTTTTTCCTCTACAGTCACGCGCTTGCGACTGCCCCTTGACTTTTTCTTGGTTGACAGAGGCTCCGGCTTGACGGACGCGGACGAGTCGGACGAGTCCGCGAGCGAGGACGAGCTGGGAGACGGCAGCAACATGCTCTCGAAGATCTGCTGGTCTGTGTCACTCCAGTCCTCGGGCAGGAAGTTTGGGCGTGACTCGTGCAGCTCCAGGGCCAGCGGCGCGTGCGGGAAGGTCGCCATGAGTGCGGAATTGCAGGAGTGATGGTCACTTGGTGAAAGCCGATGCGCAAGTGAGGAAGTTGAGGCCTCGAAGACGAGGGCTTCACGCGTAGGTACGAACCTGTGTATATGAGTTCTGTTGGGATAAACGATAACGAGTTTAGAAGGTCTGATTGCGTTCGTGGTGGATTTAAACGCACTCTGAGACCTGTTAGAAATAATATGTGACAGCGACGAGACAGATGATGACGACGGCTGGTGAAAATTAAGACGGTCTCTGCTAGCGTGTCCTGCTCCGTACCAAGATGGCCGAGGTCTGACAGTTCACGTCGAGAGTTTCCGCCTGGGGAGCTGCATATGACGATGTAGTTGACGCTCTACATGAGTACGCTGGCGGCTGCTTTCGTGCAGCGTGAGCGGCTCCATAAGGTTGTTGCGAGCTGCGAGTTGCGGTTGGGGAGTGGGACGGCGCTTCGCTAGCGGTCTGGCTCGTGGATTGCCCAAGCGGAATTGACTACAAAACCGCGCACTTGCATGCACCGGCACATGGCGGCTACATGTATAATTCACAGCCGCAGTTTTTCATAGAGAAATTTTCATAGGGAGCATTAGCGTTGAGCACTATTCCGTGCTGCAATTTTTAGTTTCTAGCTCATGCTCCGACTAGCGATCTTCGAGTCAGAAATCAGAGTAACGGACACCGGGTATCATGGTATACTCAATGCAACTTGCTCAAGGTAGATTGGCTGACAGACGTGCATACAGTACAGTATTACTGAGTACACCACTCAGTTAATCTAACTGTAAAGCTTGGAAAGCCGCTCTGGTCGTTCTCCTTTTCCGCCCATCGACGTTAAACTGATCCTCAGATCTGCTTTTTTGATGACTGGGTTTGGGGGTAAAACCGAGTCAAAAACACCTCACGTTGAAGCCTCTAGACCGAAAGCGGTTTCCATGAAAATACGTCACACTCGCCGGTTATTTTCCGAGTGCCTTTCTCCTCGATGGGCTCACAACGAAGGACTCCGGCTTTGGCAGGTGCTGGGTGAAAGCGACGATTCCCTCCCCGTCTCCACTGCGCAATTGGATCTCGAGCGCTCTGGGCCATGGCAAGCCGCGAGTCGGTCGAAGGTCTTCACGGACGCTTAACCATTGCGCTCGAGCACGAGAGCTATGCCCCTGGCGAGGTCGTTACGGGAGTGGTGAAGCTCTCCACACTGGAGCTGGTGCAGGCGAGGGAGCGTGCGTTATCTTGTGTATGATCCCTACGTCTTGAACGAAAAACTCACTATTATTCACTGTTTACAGCGCTAGCAGCGGTCTTCCAGGGAAGAGAGGAGGTCGCGTGGGATGAAGGGGGCTACAGCCCCGTCACCAACGCCTTCGACAAGATCTTTATGCAGGAAAAGGTGCGGGTTGGCACAACAGCGGTGGTGCATCCAGATTCAATCTCTTATTAACCCAGTTTCACTCTAGGTTGAACTGACCCCGACAATCTTCTACGACGCCGGTGAAGGGGAGTACCGTTTCAGCTTCCAGTTGCCATCAAACTTGCCCTCGAGCTTCGATCTTAGGGATATTTACAGCGGAACCGCCGAACGTCTTCGTGTTCAGATCAAGTACCGGGCGACCGTGTGGCTGCGTGCGGACAGTGAATCGGTAGCGTTCTTGAATGCCGAGCAGGAGTTCACCGTCCACGCACCGCCGACAATCACTCCGCCTGTGCAGGCTCTCGAGATCTTGGCGTCGGAGGTCGTGCACTGGTTGTGTTGCATCAACCGTGGCAGTCTGCAGATGACAGTCGAAATCCGGAAAGACGTGTATGCAGCGGGTGAGGTGGTCGCTCTGGAGTGTCGAGTGGATGGATCAGCGTGTAAGGCGTCTGTTAAGGCGATCTCGGTAGATCTGGTCGAAGAAATTGTGCTGCGAAACTTGGGCGAGCAAGTGGATTGGACTGTAACGCGCGTGCTTTCATCTCTACGAGTCGATGGCCCTGCCTCAGGTCAAAATGCCGAACAGGAGCTGAATGTTGCTTTGGTTGATGGAGAGAAGGAGGCGCCGATGAACCCAGACGTGTCGACCCATTTCTTCCGGTGTACGCACCGCTTAATAGTCCGATGCAAACCCCTTTTGGCGCAGAACATTGTGGCTGAGGTACCGGTCAGGGTGTTACATCACAATACGTTGTTTAATGCCGGAGCAGTTCGGGTGCTGAGGATGCCGGCAGAAGCTACGTCGGGCAGTAAAAGCCCCTAGCAAACGGAATAGTCTCCGTACGAGCTCAGGCTAATAGCTTTGACAAGTCTAGAAACAGAAGGCCGGAGCTACTCATTATTTGTTGTGTGTGTGCATTCCAGCTCCAATAAAACCAGAACGTTAAAACAAACTTCTACGTTGATTTCTATGGATCACTGCACCAGAAGAGCTTGCGGCCCTATCACATCGGCTTCAATGCGCATTGCGATCTGAAGAATCTCAAGGCACCACCAACCTGCCGCCGCGAGCTCAGTCCCCTGAATGACACCACCGAAATCGTCTTTACAATGTTCTCCCTGTTCCCCAGCACGCTCGAAGAAGCCCCAAATGAACGAGTTCATCCAAACCTCTTCTTTCTGGGGCTCCACCTTCTTCCGTCCGCGGGGATCACGCATCAGTAACTCCCCTTCCTGACGGAGATACAGCTTCGGATCAAGACTTTTGTAAAGAACCATGCACTGGTTCGGCCCAAAGTCCACCAGCGTGACGAGAATGAAGGCTCTCGCACGCACTTCACTGCCCTCGCGCTCCAACGTGTGGTAGTAAACGACCGTCTTCTCATCGAGGCGCTGCATCACGTGGAAGTGGGCTTTAACGTCCCTCGGATACATATTCATCAGTGACTTCGGCTGTGAGAGGACCTGCCACGTTCCTTGCGCTACTTCCTCCAGTGATCGTCCGTAAAACGTCTTTTCAAGGCAGAAGCTGAGCTTGTCAGGCTGTACTTTGTGTCGGTCTCTCCAGCCGAACATTGTTGCCCCAGTGGTGAAGCAACTCTTGCTTTCTCGGAATGTCATCACCTCCTCGTACGCTGCACTAGCGATGGCGCTGCATTGTTCCAGAGTCAGAGGGTTCACCACGAGCATTGGGTTGGTGCGCTTGTCTTCTTGGGTCCGTAGAACTGCAGCGACTGCCTTGTCCTGTGCTGCAGCGAACTGGGCGACGTGTTTCTCCACTGTAGCGTACTCGGCCTCGAGTCGTTTCAACTCGGCATTCTCCTTGGTCAAAGCGCTCTTCAGCTGTGCGAGCTGTACGTACGCGCTGTGTAGAGCCGAACTAGTGTCGCTGTCGTCTTTGGATTCGCTGGATGTTGGCTGGGCATCCCGCTCGTGCTGCACTGCCAGCAGCCGCTCGTATGCTGCTTCTAGCGTCGTCAGTTGATCTCGAAGTTCACTCAGCGTGTTCTGTGCAAGACATTTACAAAGTGAGACCATTGCGACAGTATCCGAAGACATCGCATCTCGTACGAGTTTTCGGTAGTAGCAGCGCTTGACAATAAGGCGGTTCTTGGCACGTTGCTCCTCGTTTAACTCGCGCTTTGAGACGTCGCCCGGCAAGTCCATTTGGCACATTGCACCTCCAAAGCGCCAATGTGCGGTGCCGTTGGATTAGCTAACTGCGCGACGAACGACAGCGATTACTTTTCAGCCGCGTCAACGTTCTGTGGTCCCGCCCGCGCCAAGCCCGATGAAAAATTTCGCCGCTGCATGACAAAGACCGGGTCCGTCCGCAAACAACCGAGCAAAGCAGGCCAAGGGATGGCACAATCGACAAATGAGTCAAGCTACCTTGCCGGTACTAGTGTTATCCGCTTTGTGCCTCTTCAATTGACGCGCGTTGAGTGGATTCTCACACTTTTCGTCTGTACGTCACTGAGCAAGGGCCAGTCGACGACAACGCGCTGTAAAACATGGCATACATGTACTAGGTCGAGCGACGTTGCTATTGCCGAATATAAGCTACGTCTACCGATACAACTCCGTGTTACTGTTCCGTTTAGCTGACGAACATTTCGGGGCGTACATTAACGAAGAGAAATGCACTGAAATGACTACTTCATCTGACTTGTTGAAGTGAGAACTGGCTTCTCTACAGTGGCACCAGCACCCCAAGCGGAGCCCTTTGGTGTTCGCCGCTGTGGATTTTCAGAGCTGGCGAAGACCAAAGGATTAGGCAACGGCATTAGTTATGCCGTCTTCGGCCTTCAGGGCGACGTTGGAAGCAGCTTCCGGCCTCACGTCGACGTGGGAACTGCCACGTGTGACAAGATGCCAGCGCTACGACGCCCCAGCCAACTCAACGATTCCTAACGCTGCGTGCGCATACTCAGTGATGGATGTCCACCACATGAGTGAGGCGACTGTAAGCCACACAAAGACCTTGCAGCTCTGATCTTGCATGTCCAACGTGTAACTCACGAGCGGACAAGGTCTCGTCAATGCTAGTCGTGCCAGTCGCCATGCATCACCCGCTGAAAAAAGCTTTAACTCTGACCACAAACCAGAAGCCACACTGGTGAAGCTCCTTCAACAGCTACAAGCCGCCAAGAGATGCATTAGCATAGAGGCGATTACTACTGAAGTGTCGTATCCGCGATCGAGCTGCCAAGCTGCGTGGCATCGTCGGGTTAGTGCGGCGCTCAGGTCGTACGATGAATAGCCTGAGGTCCCACTGCTTTCACCGCTTTCGGTCACGAGTTCAACACCTGCGGTCCACAACCCACAGTCTTGCCGATCTTTCGCCGCGTACGTAACGGCGGTCCGCGTGACAGCTAAGCCAAATGCCGCCGCCACTACGGATTGCAAGATGTATGGGGCGGCGTCTGCTTGAGACTGAGGCTTGTCAAGGTGCATAAGGCGGTCGCACTTCATGGTCCCCCCTGCGTTTGTAGCGCTCATGGCTACATGGAGCGTAGCGTTGTCGGTTCGCGTGACACCTGCATCCCACCGTGCACGACACGGCAACGCGAATGTGTGGCGAAAATGAAAGTTACTCGCGCCGGACGCGCGACAAGAATCGAGCGATCTCCACGATCAGAGCTAATCACCGAGCCAATGCACTCACCCGCTAGCAATCCAGCAATCTGGGCAGGTCGCGATGGGGATCGGATAGTCTCACAATTGAATCTGCCTCGTGGCAGCTACTTAGCTCACCTGCTCGCGTCTGCGTCTGGTGCTGCTATTTACCTAGCGAAACTCTCACACGTCGGGCACCTTCCACCCCGTGTATATACCCCTCCAGCCCCTTCAGGACCATGCTTCGTATCGCGGATCTATTGAACAACATCGGCGAGGATGACAGCCAGATGACGGACGTCGCTGACAGCCGCGCACAGGTGAAATTGGGCCGGTCCGTATCCGCCCCGGAACGCGGCGCCAGGATCGACGACCACCACGACGTCGCCATGGTCATGGTGTCTATGGTAGATGACGACGAGCACGCCGCGTCTTGTCCAGAAGACAAGCGGTCGCCGCGCTACATTCAGACGTCGACGCGCCTTCGATCGTTCTCTAGGTGCGTCGATACTCTCTCATTCAACTCTTGGAAGGAAGCTCACGGTTGCAATTGTGTTTCTTTAGCAGAATCCAGGAGAAGGCGGCGATGAAGCGGTCGCCGCGCAGACTCTCCCCATACGGCTCGCAGCAGCTGAGGAACATCGTTAACCCGAGCGAGCCCACGGAAGCTAGTGGCGTCTCGTTCGACAAGCAGGCGTCGGCGACTGGCAAGAAGCGGAGCACACGCTCGCTCTTCCCGGAGCTGTCGGAGTCAGAGCGCCGTGCCAAGCAGAGGCTCATTGTTAAGCGCTGCTACTACAAGAAGATCGTAAGTTCAACTGCAGTTGTAGTGTCGACAAAATCCAGGAGCTCACTCGCTGTGTCCATACAGAACACGATCAAGTCTTTACGTGACGAGGCCAGTGCTTTGGAACAGCAGTTTCGTTCGGCTCTGCGCGCAATGCAACAGGAGGACGAGGCCGCCAAGGCTGCGGGTTGTGGAGAGGACGTCAAGCTACGCGAGATGTTCCTGGATACGCTGACCACCAAGGAGACACTGCGCGAGGAGAACGTCCGTCTGCGCAAGCTCGCAGACGAGTACTACATGAAGAACCAGGGCCGTCTCCGTCAGCTGCTGGACGCCAACCACAAAGGTTTGATCCTCTTCACTGCCGCTTCCAACGACGACTGAGCTTTCGCTTATCAACACACAAGCACCAGCGTGCTATGTCTACACACAACTGCGCTTTCACAACCTCCGGGTGACCGCGCCTTACATCTCCCATTCTCGGCAACACGAAGTGGGCACGGCTGCAGAGCGAACTGAAGCCGTCTCGATGACAGAGGCGGCTCGCCGCGCAGGCCTTCACATCACACAGAAAGTAACTTATATAGAGCTAACTAACTTAAAAGCTAATAGAGAAACACCCGCGCAATGCAAGCGACCAAAGCGTAGGTCTCCACAAGCATCAAGTCTTCAAGAAGGCGGCAGGATCTGGCACGAGTGCCGGCAGTAAATTACTGCCAGTAATGGCCCCGAACAGGTTGCAATCAAAGTCGCTGTCCTGCTGCAGGACTGCAGGACTCCTGCATGCGTGTATGTACAGTGTACATGTGGACGGCGCTGGCGCCAATGGCGTGCAGTGCCCAATTGTCCAACAGATCTACCACTGCTACTTTAAGAACGCAGCTTTCTTCCAGCAGCAAGTTGCTACATGTAACAGCAACATCACCGCTACCAGCTCGACGCTCGACGCTCGACGTTCGCTGCTTGGAGTGGGCAGCGACATGACACATTGTGCGAGGGATACGCATGCACATGTGCTGCGTCATCGGCCTTCCAAAACGCGGCCTCTGACTGGCTCACAAGGCTCGACACGTGCGTTTGAGCCAGTCGTGTGTGTGCAGCGGTCTCACTAGCGAATTTGATCCGGTCTACGCAACGATGGCCCCGACGAAGCGGAACCTGGACGACCCCGAGGTCAAAAAGCAGGCGCTGGCCGGCCTTGCCAAAACCATCCCCGTGGTGCCCTTCAAAGGCGTCGAGTTTTTCGACGTGGGCGGTCTGCTGGCCAACCCGGAGAAGCTGCAGCTGACCTTCGACCTGTTCGTGCACGCCGTGGCGCCCTTCATCGACCAGGTGGACGCCATCGGCTGCTTCGACGCGCGCGGCTTCCTGTTCGCGCCGTACCTGGGCGCGCTCTTCCAGAAGCGCGTCTTCATGCTGCGCAAGCCTGACAAAATGCCGAGCGTGAGCGACACCATCGAGTACTTCAAGGAGTACAAGGGCGACAACAGCGAGGGCGGCGACCACCTGAGCATCCAGACGTACGCCGTCAACAAGGGCGACCGCGTGCTGCTGGTGGACGATCTGCTGGCCACGGGCGGCACCTGCGAGGCCGGAATCCGCCTCGTGCAGCAGGCTGGAGCCTCGGTCACGGCCTGCATCTTCGTGGTGGAGATCGGTGTGCTTGACGGCCGCGGCCGCGCCATCAAGGCCAGCACGGACGAGAAGACTGAGATCATCTCGCTGCTCACGGAGAAGGACTTTTAGGCGACTACTGTAGCTGGAGTTTATAGGTTGCCTGTCTACTTCGTCGGTATCGAGAGGAGATATACAAATACATTAGACAACATGTAGACGCAGCTAGAAACGTTGTTGCATTTTGCCGTACATGCGCATCCGTTTCAAAGCGTACATATTAGATTTCACAGGCTGATGCAATAAATCTCAACCAAATTCACAAATGTATCAAAACTAAAAACGCTTACAATTCCCAAGTCAAAACCGAAAACGTAAGCTGGATGATGAGACGCATCCGCATTTATCCGACCGCATACGGTACCTAATTCGTACTTTACCGAGAATTAAACAGCATTGAAGTTGGAACAGCAACCTTGCACCTTTGCCATTCCGCATTCCGCATCGCCCGAGCGCAAGTGACTCACTCCAACGCTATGCTGCGTCTGACCGCCTTCAACTCTTTACGAGCGCGCACGCAGCTCTCACAGCTCTCACGGGCTATGAGCGCGCGCGTCTCCTCGCACCAGAAAGTCTACCCGGACGCGGACGCCGCCGTCAAGGACATCCCATCCGGCTCCAAACTGTGCGTGTCATGGTCTGTTTTAGTACAATTCTGTGTGTCTTAACCTTTGAACATGCCTATTACTGCAGTATTGTGGGCGGATTTGGTCTTTGTGGCATTCCGGAGAACAGTATCCAGGCGCTGGTCAAACAAGGAGCCAGCGATCTCACTTGTGTGTCCAACAACGCCGGAGTGGACGACTTTGGGCTGGGGTTACTGCTACAGACTCGCCAGGTAATTCGCTAATCAGGGGCAAGCAATGGTGTATACTAAACACTGACGTTTTGCTATAGATCAAGCGGATGATCTCGTCCTATGTAGGCGAGAATGCTCTGTTCGAAAAGCTTTACCTCACTGGGGAGCTGGAAGTAGAGCTCACACCGCAGGGGACGCTGGCAGAACGTATTCGAGCAGGTGGATCTGGTATCCCTGCGTTTTTCACACCTACGGCGTACGGTACTATCATTCAGGTTGGTTTTTCGATTATTGTTTTTCCTTAAAAGTGTTATTTTGTCTGACATTGCGATGTTTTTTTTTTCTTCTAGGAAGGAGGCTTTGCCATCAAGCTCAAGCCTGATGGATCCATTGAAATCCCCAGTGCTCCGCGTGAAGTGCGTCAATTTAGTGGTCGCGATTATGTTATGGAGGAGGGAATTACCGGGGACTACGCACTTGTCAAAGCCTGGAAGGGAGACACCGACGGTAACTTAGTGTTCCGAGGTACAGCACTCAACTTCAACTTGGATGCGGCCAAGGCGGGGCAGATCACGATTGCCGAGGTGGAGGAGCTGGTACAGCCTGGAGAAATTCACCCAGGTAAGACGACATTTTAGTGAGTTTGGCACAGCAAGTGGTTATCCTTATGTAATATTTGTTTCTGTGGTAGATGAGGTTCACCTACCAAGTATCTACGTCCAGCGCATCTTCAAAGCCAAGAACACCGAGAAAAGAATCGAGAAACTTACTCTTGCAAACACAAAGGTAAGCGTATAGCACTGAAGTTGCAAGGTACAAACCTAGAGTCAAATCTAACGGTGACTTCGCTTACTGCGTTCAGAAATCGCAACACAAGGTCTCCCCGGATCGCGAGCGCATCATTCGCCGCGCAGCCAAGGAGCTTAAGGATGGCATGTATGTGAACCTCGGCATTGGCTTGCCAACGTTGGCCTCCAACTACGTTCCAGATGGAGTGAAGGTGGTTCTACAGAGTGAAAACGGTCTCCTGGGCATGGGGCCATACCCGAGCGAGGGTGAACAGGACCCAGATCTGATTAACGCTGGCAAGGAGACGGTCACTTTCCTGCCTGGGTCGTCGACATTCTCATCGTCCGAGTCGTTTGCAATGATCCGTGGTGGTCACGTGCATCTGACGATCCTCGGTGCCCTGCAAGTGGCGGAAAACGGCGACCTGGCCAACTGGATCATCCCAGGTAAAATGGTGAAGGGAATGGGCGGTGCGATGGATCTTGTTGGCAGTGGCAACCGTGTTGTGGTCACGATGGAGCACAACGCAAAGGGAGGCGCCAAGAAGATCCTTAAAAGCTGTTCACTTCCGCTTACCGGTAAGAGTGTCGTAAACACCATCATCACGGAGCTGGGTGTGTTCGACGTGGTGCGGGGAAAGGGCCTCGTGCTGGTGGAGATTGCGCCGACGACCACTGTTGAGGAGATTCGCGAGCGTACTGAGGCTCCTTTCACGGTTGCTCCTGATCTCAAATCAATGGATTAAGCTGCGTAAAGTCATTGTGGACTAGGAGAATGCAAATATCTACAGCAGCAATACACGGCACTTCGGTTGATGTTCTACAGTATGAAGGGGCAGCTATGGTCACTTCAATTTGAGCTGCAGCAATTCCTACTGCTTTTCGAACGTACGTTTACCGTATCTCCACCAAAGCTCGTGTGTTCCATTCGTCTCTAACAGCCTTTGTTGGTAACAAGTGCCTTGTGCGGCTGCGGTAAACAACCGTATGGTGCAATGCACTATGCATACCGGCACAATTGACAAAAGCAAATTGCATTCCATCGCAACAGCCTGCAGCCTTATCGCCTTATCGCACGCACGTGAAAGCAAGTGCTACATGAACCAAGTCACCACACACAGCAAAATGCCATCAGCAGCGATGGCAGCTTGTCCAAGAATCCCCGCGATCCTCGCGCTGCTGTGTGTGGTGCTAACGTCGCTGCCGCTATCAGCTTCGACCCGTACGGGTGTTACGTGCACCAAGGTCGGCAATTTGATCTCCGCGGCATCAAGACTCTGTGTCTGCGAGCCCTGTCACGTGTGCGAGTACAAGAAGGCAACCAAGTCCTGTGGCTACATCGAACGCCAAGGTCTTGACCTCTCGGACGGATCGAGTTTGAACGTGGACCAACCTCTGCTGAAGCCGACGGACTGGTTCCTAACGGAACGGGAGATCACGACGTCCCGTGGCGGTTCCCCTCGCAGCGACTTGGCTACGTTTACGACTGGGAACGACGTCAAGACGTTTACAGTGACGAAGGAGTTCTTCGATGCTGCGTTCACGGATCTCTCAGCTGCCAAGACTGGAGACCGCGTCATGTTGACAGGTTGGGGCACAGACCTCATCCCGTTCCAGCCTGATGTCGACGAGGGCAAGAAATCTCAGCTGCACGACGTGGTGGCTGGCATCACACAACGAGGTGGCAGCTTTCACGCGATGGTATGGGCGAATTTGCTCGAAACGTCTCAAAATGTGAAGGTTCGCAACGATATCAACGCCATCCCTGCGTCCCCGACGGGCCAGAAGCCACTCTTCATCTTCGACGACCGCACGCGTACGCTCACGTCCTCTCATCATCAGAAGAACTTGATCATAGCGTCTACCAATTCCACGGGGGCCGACGACCACCCGGTAGCGTTTGTAGGGGGTATTGACATCACATCCGATCGGTGGGATACCATTTACCACAATGAGTCTGCTCTACGTGACGCTACGGGTGTCAGCGGCTCCTACAAAGGCTGGCTAGATGGTCATGTTCGGATTCACGGTCCGGCCGCGAAGGATGTGGCTGCCAACTTCTTGGCTCGCTGGAATTCGGACTATAAACCGACTCAAAGCCTAGCTCATGACTTGCTGGACTTTGAAAACCCGTCCTATCCCGACCTGGCACCTCTCAACTACGCAAGTAGCAAGACGAGCTCGAGTCTGGGTCACCAGAACGTGCAGATCGTGCGTACTTTCAGTTGTCAATACAAACACTACGAGGAGTTCGCACCTCACGGAGAAGACTCACTCTTCCAGGCTCGGATCAAGGCACTGAAGAACGCCAAGAACTTCATTTACATCGAAGACCAGTACTTCGTCCTCGTGCCGGAGCTGCTCAATGCGATTCTGGAGGTCATGCCCACAATTCAACGCCTCATTGTGGTTGTGCAACGCCCGGTCTCCGAGTCGAAAGCGACGGGCTACGAGAAGTATCTGTTCGACATGGTCGCTCCGATTCAGAGGCTTTACCCGAACAAGTTCCAGATGTACTCGACCAAGAAGGAGATGGACCTCTACATCCACTCCAAGGTCGTCATCGTCGACGATGTGTATCTGTCGGTCGGATCGGCCAACTGGAACCGTCGTAGTATGACTTCGGACTCGGAGTTGGCGGCCAACGTAGTCGACGACGTGACAGTAGCTTCTCCTGACGGTATCACGGTGCTGAAGGCTGCACGCGACTTCCGTATTCGCAAGTTCCACGAGATGACTGGCCTGAGCTACGACCAGCTAAACGCTCTGACGTTTATCGAGGCTGCTAACCAGTTTGATGTGGCTGCTGCGGCCAAGACGACCATTATTGAGGCTTTCCAGGTCAAGGAGCAGGCGTATTTCAGTGCATTCAGCGACGCTGTCCGGAAGAAGGTTGATCCGCAAGATACCTGCACAGTGTAAAATCGTTTATGGCTACAGAGAAACTTGCTGCACACAAACAATAGATGTAACTAAAAAAATAGACAAAAGCAATTACAAGAACACTGGTATGATATGTATGCTTTAACGAACTTGTCTCCTTTTAGATCTTCTTTCTGCACTCCTTGAAGGGCGGTCTGCAGCCGTAGTCCGTGCTGGTAGTTTGCGATGCTGCGTGTTGAAACCTGGAGATCAACGCACAAACCCGTAAGGATCAATACGAAACAGTTGAGCGCGTGAGATTTCACTTACTTGGGGTCATCCAGCTTCTTCTTGAGCGCCAGCACACGGTTGTCGTACGTGAAGTCTTCAGGGCGAGCGTTCTCCAGGTAGCACATGCCGTACTCGTCCCACCACTTTTTGGCAGCCTGGCGCTCACTTTCGATCTGTGACGTGAGATTTGCCTGCTTAGAGACGTAGTCGATCTCCTTCTCGTTGCTCTTCGATGCCATTGCGACAATAGGAAGAAGGATTGTGCCTAGAGTCAACCGACCTGCAAATTGTCACCAAGAATAGCCAGAGTCTATTCTTGTGGAGCGTCGTCTTCGACATCTTACTCATTTGAGCAAAATTTAAAGCTACAATAACAAATAAAGCACAAATGAAAGGCTCCTGTTGTCGGCTATTGCTTGTTGGGCTTTTGCAAAAAGCGGTATTGTGAGTTCTAGTCAAAGTTTCTGGCCCTAAACCATAGTAATTTCAATACATGTAATGTCTGGCCGGAAACGTACTTTTAAGAACGAATTATTATTTCGTTGATTGTGATTGGCCGATTCACAAACATCTTGAAAATTGGAATCTGGATTGCTTGTTACTTAAAAAATTACAATAGGCTACTAAATAGTAGTATTTTAGGATCTAACCTTAGGAAGAAAAATAGACAAAATGCATCTTATTTTCTTACCCTTCATTTTAAACCTGAAAAACGAGTAGAAATTAGCGCTTTAAAACAAAAAGTGAAATGAGGGCGAACAAATTTTTGCCCTCATTTCTGAGCTAAGTCTTGTTGTTACTATCTCGGCATGCTGCGCTGCACATTCACTTGTAAGGATTGGGCTTTTGATCTGGTGTTTTGTCTAAGTCAGTACAGTATTTTAATCTCTACTGTATCACGCAAATGCGTATTTCAGAGCACATCCGGAAGATTTTCTTCAACACAAGCCGGCATCCCATGATGGGATTCCCATCATACCATGGTGGTCACATGTGAGTAGAGATGCACATGACTATACTATAGTCAATGGATAAGCAAGCACCCCGGCAGCAACATACTATAGTCACTATAGTATGTTGCTGCCGGTGTGCTTGTACATTCTCGAACCAGGGCTTTCTTGCTAATGCATCTACAAAGGGACTTAAATCGAGGCGAACGACAATGAGAAAAGCTGCGGGGTTCAGTCCGTCGAAAGGTTTGAGCTGTGTTTCGCCAACGGCGTTGACAGTGGATCCGTTTTTTGTGTGGACCTCAAAATGATTGTCACAATGGCAAAGACGCTTCCTGTCTGTGAACAGGAGCCTTGTCTGTTGTCACCATGGGCCCATCGGAGGATGTGTGGTATTGCCTCCGACTTCATTTTGTTTTGGAAAAGTCAACACTTACTTTTCACGTCTTCTTAGGCATCTCACCCGGAATGCAAATCCGTACGCTGCTGCACAGCACGACACTCGCCTTCGTGAGCACTTGTGCGCTCGTTCTCAAGCCAACTCCAGCAGCAGCATGGTCCTTTTCGTCCATCTTCGGAGGTGACGACGGGTCAGGGTCAAGTCAGGGCGACGATCTCTCTGACGGCACCGACATGAACGTCACTCAGCCTCTACTCAAGCCTGAAGACTGGTTCTTAACGGAGGAGGAGATCGTCGCGTCACGAGGCGGGGTCCCACGGGACGGACTGCAGACGTACACGACCGGCAACAACGTCACCGTTTACACCGTCGCCAACGAGTTTTTCACTGCGGTTGTTGATGATTTCAAAGCCACAAAAGAAGGCGACCGCGTCATGTACACTGGGTGGGATACGTGTGTCGTCCCGTTCGAAGCAGACATCGACCCCTCGGGCTCCAAGACGGGCTTCGACGTCATGTTCAAGGGCATCGTCGAACGCGGAGGCAGCGTCAATCTCCTGTCGTGGTCCAACTACTTGCTAACGTCGCAGAATGTCAATGCGCGAGATACGATCAACAAGATCCCGCCGTCTCCAGTCAACGGAGCCAAAGCCGTGTACTTATTCGACGACCGAGTCCCCATTCTTTCATCGTCGCACCACCAGAAGACGATCGTTATCGCTGCAAACAGATCAACAGGTAAGGACGAGCACCCTATCGCGTATGTAGGCGGCATGGACCTCACCAACGACCGCTGGGATACCATCTATCACAACAACTCGGCAATCCGTGAAGCTGCCAACATCCCGTACCGTAACAAAGGCTGGGTGGACGCGCACTTCCGAATCCACGGGCCGGCAGCGAAGGAAGTGGCGAACAACTTTATACAGCGATGGAACTCGGACTACAAGCCGTGCCAAGGCCTTGATGACGACCTGTTGGACTTCGACAATCCCGAGTACGAGAACATCGCTAAAATTGACTACGCCAGTAGCAACACCACGTCGAAACTGGGTCATCAGAATATCCAGATTGTGAGGACTTTCAGCTGCATCTACAAACACTACACGGAATTTGCACCGCGGGGAGAGCAGTCGCTCTTTCGAGCTCGTATTAAGGCGCTGAAGAATGCCAGGAACTTTATTTACATCGAGGACCAGTACTTCATCTACGTGCCGGAACTTCTGGATGCTCTTCTGGAGGTCCTCCCACGGATTCAGCGACTTATTGTCGTTCTCCAACCCCCGGACGTCCTCCTTAAAGCGTCAGGATACGGGCGATACATCTACGAGATGATCCACCCCATCAAGTCCAAATTCCCCAACAAGGTGCAGATTTACACCACCAAGACCGAACTCGACATCTACGTCCACACGAAACTCGTGCTCATCGACGACGTCTACGTGTCGTTGGGCTCCGCAAACTGGAACCGCCGCAGTATGACGTCCGATTCCGAGCTCAACGCCAACGTGATAGACGACGAGACGGTGGAGTCGCCCGACGGCATCACAGTGCTCAAGCTGGCTCGCGATATGCGGATCCGAAAGTTCGAGGAGATGACAGGGTTGAGCTACGATAAATTGGACGCTATGAAGCTCCTCGATGCAGCAGACGAGTTTAAGGTGGCGGCGAAAAGCGAGTCGACGATTCTAACGGACTTCGGCGTCAAGTACAAGTTGTATTACAAAGCGTTCGTGGGGAAGTTCCGGGAGCAGGTGGACCCACAAGAAGTGTGCAGTTTTTCGGACTCGAGTTCTATGAGGGATCTCCAATAGACCAAATAATAAACTTTGACAGACCGCCAATGTTTAACTTGATGCAAGAGATTATTGAGCGTGTACACAAAGGAGTTGTAGTGGTAGCAGCATACTTGAACCGGTCTTTAGACCTGTAGCTGGTCCAATAGCGCGTTGTACTCGACGCACTTCTCGGACAGCACGAGGATCATCTGCTGGTACATGGCAAGCAACTTCTCGACTCTCGAGTGAAGCGCCAACGCCCGTTCGCTCTGCAGCTCACTCGAAGCTTCGACCTGCGTCAGTTGCGCCTGCTGCTGGGCGTCGGGCGTGCGTAGTTGGTCAACGACGCTCGTCAATTGCTGGAGCTGATGGAGCTGGGTCGAGACCTGCTGCAGACGCTCCGCCGAGCTTAAAATGGCTGCGCGCTTGAGCTCGTCGCCGGCTCTGGAGCTGCTGTGCGCAAAGGTGCTTGCGGACGAGAACTGCAGCTGCCCAGCGTGCTCCTGATCTGTGCAGGAGCAGAGATACATTAGTGTCTCTTTAAATTTATATTGTTTTTCGCGTGGGTACGTACAGAGTCCGCGGAGTTTAGCCGACCCGGAGACAACGGTGGAGAGGTGGTCCATCTGCGTCTGAATGTTGCGCAGGCGTTCGAGGAGAGGGGAAGGCACGACGGGAGACGGTGTGCTGCCTAGCACCTTGGCCCGCAGCACGGCTTCCCTGCTTTCCAGCACGTCCATGGTCTCTGTGGATGCTCGAGTCTCTTTAATATGATGCTTATGTGTGTTACACAGGTTTTTGCTTCAACTTAACCAGCCAATGAGAAACGATTATTTTCATGTTCAATTTGGTACCAGTAATATATATATATATCAGTCAGCAAGGATGTAGTCCAAGTCCAATCTGTTTGGCCGAATGGGAGGAGATTCCGGGGAAGGCTCGTCGTCGCTGACGACGCTCACGATCTTCTCTGTGTCGTTCGCCACCCAGTCGTCGCTCTCCAAAATATCCGTTTCCACTTCCTCCACAACAGCCAGCTCTCGCCCGTCACTCTCGTCGCCGATCATGTGGTCTTTCGCGATCAATGCGCGGCCCATGACGCGCGCGACTAGTTCTGGACTGCCCAGCGCCTTCATCAACGCACCAACGAAATCCACCTCCGGCGCGTACCACTCGATCTTGCCGCGTTCGTTGAAGTGGAAGTGGTTGACGCACGGGTACGTGACCTCCAGCCCAATAAGCGACTGCGTTAACTCCTCGTCCCCCACCAAGTGGGGAAACACCTCTTCTACCGTCCGGCGTGAGAACCGAACGCGTAGATCGGCCGTGATCGACACCACCAGCGGACCTTCGTCGTACTGGTTGCCTGCCGTGACGACTCGCGGCTCAGCCAATTGCACGACGCTCAGCGACTTCATCGTCCATTCGATAGCCGCGTGATACAGCGAGTAGCGCTCCCACTGGTCCAGCAGCAGATCCACGCCCAAGAACTCACCGAAACGTACGTTATCGTTCATCACGGCGTTCAGGAAGCCTCTCTGGGCATTGGACGCCTGTGCCACAAGTGACGCCGACGCGTCCTGCTCGTCTACGGCTAAACGCACGGGCGCGCCGTGACCGAAGAGCTGACAATACTCGTCCACAATATGGGCTGCAGCACCCAGTGGTGTACGGCGTTGGGAAAGTGCCAGCTCCTGCTGCACCTGATGAGAGACCGTAAGGGCCGCGATCTCGTCTCGAAGGCTGGCGATCTGCTCCTCGAGGTGCGCGCCGTAGAGCTTGCGTCTGCGTCTGTAGTATTTACCCCGCTCACTATTGGACATGAGCTTGAGGTTGGGCGGGGGCTTGCTATCGTACGGAGCTGGGCGCTTTGCAGAGGCGGCGGGGCCGTAGCGGATTCCTCCCATGCTGTTTTTTTTAATAAAAGCTTCACTGCTAAAATGCGGAATGTAAAATAGTATTGCTTGGTTTATGCAATTTTTGGAAGAAAAAAAAACGGAACCGTTGGAGGCCAGGATTATAATTATGGAAATGGACATGATTGGAATCATGGAAGCGTCCATGATCGTAAATTAAATTTCTTACCGATTCGGCTATTTCCTAAGGGAGAGACGCTTAATATAACCCTCTTTTTTTTTTGCTGGTAGGGTTTCATTTTTTATTTTTCAGGTGAGGTATATTGTGGTCATTTAGCACGAAAACGCTAACGACTACTAATATCCGAAGCTACAGCCCATGCCCGTCAGTAGCTGGTATGTGTCTCCTTCAGCATAGCCAAGGATTAGCTCGGTTCCTCGTGAACCAAGATGCGTGTTTGCCATTCTCCGAAGTCCCGACGAATGTGTTGAAAGTGGTAGGGGAGCACAACTTCTTGAGTCCAGGTGCGAGGCTCGCTACATGAGCGCTAGAGCGAGGCTGATCCCTACAGGTGAGTGATTCAGGAGCGCCTGGTTGTTGGCGGTCCACACAGACGACAAGGTAAACTGGTGGGCATTCGTGATGCAAGTTGGAGGGTTTGTTGAGAGTAATGCTGGTTTTGTGATGATGCCAATAGAACTCTTAGACGTCTGAAAGTGAATCAAGTCATGAGGTGTTCTTCTTCTTCGTGTGTGCTCAAACAAACGCCGTGAATTCAAGTACGACATCTTGTAGCATTAATCCTGGCTATTTTGTACATGTAGCATTAAAAACAATAAGCAGTGTATGTGAGTATTAAGGGTTTATTATCCTTGTCCTAGTTATTGGATGTCAACATGCTCCTTGCGTCGCTACGATATCGTCTTTTAGACTCTTGGCGCACATAAACCATCTTCGAAAATGAGCTTCTATCATACAGGATTAATCCTGTACTACATTCTGTATTTTACAAAGTACAAGATTAATCCTGGATTCCTATGGACCACACAAATATATCTTTCCACGTTCTCGACGAATCTTACCCATATGCTGATCCTATTAAATACGAAATTGAAGTCCAGGATTAATCATGGCCATAATCATGGCAATTTCCATTATTATAATCCTGGCCTCCAACAGCTGCAAAAAAACAAAAAAAAATCCGTTTCTAAAACAAAATGGCGGATTGCAACTTGCAATTTGCAAAGTCGGGTTGCAACTGCTGCATTGCAACTACGTTACGTTTTGTATGGCTGTTTCAGTCGATAAAACAGCTAGGAAACATGCAGATAACGACAGAGGCGAAAGCGTGCTGACGCTAATTTCCGAGACGAAGAATAACCGCTCCCTCTGGCCATTTCCGCACGAGTTGATTCATTAAGAGAAAGCGCACGCTGATGAAGTTCTTGGTTGTAAGTATTGCCACTTGGTAAGCGAGTGCAGGCCACAAATAGCGACAGCCTCACGCCCTGGGAAAGGCTGAAGCGGCCCCAAAAGGATAAAAGCTTACAGCGAAACCGTTGCCCCCCAGCACAGGACTACTGCCTCCAGAGTCTAGAGTCTAGACAGATGATGAAAGAAGCCCTTGGACTCAGACAATATACACTGCGCCAATAAACTGAGCTGTTTCTTAGCATGTCCGATTGCCTTTCAACGTTTTTGTTTTCCTTGAGGAGGGGGGAGTTAGCAGATGCAGGTTTGCATTATGGCTCAATATTGATTCCAAGAAAATAGTACGCTCAGGTCTTGATGCAATTTTTGCTGCTAAGCATAGTCATACGGTGCTAAGCATAGATTCGTATTTTTGGCCGATGCCAGTGTGCTAACCGTTTTCGTTGTGCAACGTTACGCTGTGCGTTGTCTTTACCGCCTTCCGACCTCCGAGTCATCCGCCTGTCATTTCTCAATTCGCCTGATCACTTGCCTGACGAAAATGAGTGTCCGACGCTCGTGTGAACCTTACGCCAAGCCAAAACAAAAGCACCGTGCTGCTCCATTCGATGATGTTCCTCCGCCCAACCTCAAGCTCATGTCCAACAGCGAGCGCGGGAAATATTACCGTCGCAGACGCAAGCTCTACGGCGCGCACCTCGAAGAGCAGGTGGCCGATCTTCGAGAGGAGATCGCAGCTTTATCAATCTCTCGCCATATTCAGCAGGAATTGGCCGTATCACAGCGCCGTACGCCGTTGGGTGCTGCCGCACACATCGTGAACGAGTACTGCTCGCTGTTTAGCCACGGAACGCCGGTGCGCTTGTCTGTCAATGAAAGTGATGCCTCCGCTTCGCTTGTGGCGCAGGCAACCAACGCCCAAAGAGGCTTCTTGAACGCTGTGATGAATGATAACGTGCAGTTTGGCGAGTTCCTGGGTGTTGACCTACTGCTGAACCAGTGGGAACGCTATTCGCTGTACCACGCAGCCATCAGGTGGACGATGACATCTCTGAATGTTGTGCAGCTCAACGACAACCAGTTTGACGAGGGTTCGCTGGTGATTTCCATCACTGCCGATCTTCGCGTGCGTTATTCGCGGCGAACGATCGAGGAGGTGTTCCCACATTTGATCGGCGACGAAGTGTTGATTCAATCGCTCATTGGGCTGGAGGTCACGTATCCTTGCATCAACCACTTCCACTTTAACAAGGACGGGAAGATCGAATGGTACGCGCCAGAGGCGGACTTTGTCAACGCACTGATGAGTGCTTTTAAGAACCCGATGCTTGTAGCCCGCGTCCTGCGGAATGCGTTGATTGCCAAGGGCCACATGATCGGCGACGAGAACGATGGCCGGCAGCTTGCGATCACGAAGGGGCACCAGAGCCCAGAGAGCAGCAGCAATCTTCAGATTGAGTGCCCAAGCCAGGACGATGTGGCTGTAGTTAGCGATGAGGAACTAGATCCCGAGTCCCCTTGTCGAGCTCACCAGATGAGCCTTTCCTACATCTTGGGGGATTAAATTCAGTGGAATTGCGTTGTCATGGACATACTTTCGACTCGTGAGCAAAGTGAAAAAATATGTTTTTGTGATAAACTGTATTCATCGCCGCGTGCGTCCAGCAAAAGCCTGTGGGAAGTTCCAATAAGCGACGGTCGGACACAAATGCGGCATGCAGAGTGAATGGCCTGCAGAGTGAATTTCAGTGATGGCAGTTTTGTTTGAGTCGCGCTTTTATACTGCATCGGCGAGCAACTTGCCTGCGGATAAAGCAAGCACAACGCCACCGCAACTGTTGCTAAAGCTTAAACTTTCAAGTTAAAAGCCGTAGTGAAATACTTGGAAGAGCTTACCAATAGCAGAGTTCTAAGGGGCAAAACCTCGCTCGCCGTCCATCTAAAGTGAAGCACTAGGCCTCGTAAACGAGTGCAGGACAGTGTTGCCTGAACAAGAAGAAAGAGTGTATGGAAAACCTCATGATAAAGGCCCCGTTAATGAATGCAGCACTTGTCTTCGCCCGCCTCCTTATCCAAAGCTACCCGACCCTCAACTTTCCCAACCGTTGACGTTTTACGGTACTGCGAAGGAGACGCTTCCGACCACTTGCAAATTTACTTGCCTCATTCGTCATTCCCCCGCGTCCCGAAGGCAAGCATCACGACTACGTGGCCAGATTCATGAGCGTCCATCGAACTTTCAGTCCCAAGACACATGCGCGCCGTGCAGCTCCGTACGACAACTCGCCGCCGCCCAACCTAAAGTCCATGACCAACAGCGAGCGAGGCAAGCACTACCGACGCAGACGCAAGCTCTACGGCGCGTACCTCGAGGAGCAGGTGGTCAATCTTCGAAACGAAATCGCGTCCCTTACGGTCTCACGTCAAGTGCAGAACGAGCTGGCGCTGTCCCAGCGACGCACGCCACTCGGTGCTGCAGCTCACATCGTGAACGAGTACTGCGTGCTCTTCAACCACGGAACGCCTGTTCGTCTGGCTGTGGACAAGCAGGATGCGTCGGCGTCGCTAGTGGCGCAGGCCACCAACGCCCAGCGAGGCTTCCTGCACGCGGTCATGACTGAAAGCGTCCGTTTCGGAGAGTTTTTAGGCATCGACCTCGTGCTGGCGCAATGGGAGCGCTACTCGCTCTTCCACGCAGCCATCGAGTGGACGATGAAGTCGCTGGAAGTGATCCAGCTAGCGGAGCCTCGGGAGCTGACTGCGGACAACCGATACGATGACGGTCCTTTAGTGGTTTCTATTGCAGCTACACTGCGTGTGCGGTTCTCACGTCGAACGATTAAGGAGGTGTTTCCGCACTTGGTGGGGGACGAGGAGTTGACGCAGCTACTCATTGGACTGGAGGTGACGTACCCGAGCAACAACCAATTCCACTTCGACCAGAATGGCAAAATCGAGTGGTACGCAGTTGAGGCGGACTATGCCGGCGCGCTCTTGACGGCGATCAAGAACCCGATGCTGGTGGCTCGCATCATGGGGGAAGCGGTGATCGTGCGAGGCCATATGATCGGCGACGAGGACGACGGGCGCCAACTCGCCGTCGTGAACGAGGTGGAGGACTACGAAGGCAACAGGACAGACGTCCACGCAGCCAGCACTCCTGATACGCATGCCGCGCTGAGTGACGACGACTGCTGGCCGAGCAGCAACAAGTACGACGGCGTATTCGTAGTGAGCGACGATGAGCCCATGCCTGAATCATTCCCGAATCGGATGGAGCTGTCCTACATCTTGGACAACTGAGTATATTGCTTAGTCAAAGGCCAGCCATAAGTTCTATATAGTAATAGTTACATGTCATTGATGCTTCCCGCGTTGAACTCGAATTGAGCTACCGGCCAAGATTAGTGCAGTTGAACCTGCAGTGTCGCGCGCAGGTGATCGGGGTCACCGCGCGGTCTGCTGCCGCGCGTGACGCATCCGACTGAGCCCGGTAAATCTATTTCAATGACGACGATGATTCGCATTAAAGGGGCGATTATGCAGCTGGTTGTTGGGTGGCTTTTACCGATGCGACACCTTTTGGCGACTTCGCGGCTGGGTGAACGTCGCTGTGTTGCCACTGCTTTCCTTACCTCGTTGCAGTGTTGCCTGCCCCGATAAGAGACCAGCACCGCTCGACACTCATCGACGTCAAAGAGCTGCAATCCTAGCCGACCCCGCTCTCGCCGACACAAATCGATCAAGATAGCATGCGGAAACACCATCAATTGATCACCACGAGTCCTGATAACGCCGGGAAATCCTTCGACTTTATATGAACCTGCTATAACGTTTCCTTATTTTCGAGGAGAGATGGTGATATTTGTAAGAACAAAAGTTTAATCCTGCCAGAACACATATATCCCACTGTACCGCGCAGTAATTGCAAATTAAACCTCGGAGATAACAAGTGAAACGATCAGTTCAATTATATTAGTTATCATACTATACAGTCAAATATATGAGAAAATATATCAACTCAATGAAAACTTTGAATCATTCCTATACAACGATATAGTCGCATTACAGAAGCAAAATCATATTTCGCGGGGCGAGATACTCACGGAAGGGAGATAGGCCGTCGAGGACGCCCCTATGACGACCACGGTTCAATTCTTCTCGAGTGACTCGGGCAACGCGTGACTCGGTCACTTCGCAATTCGACGCGCGGAGAACTGGTCTCGCAGGCATTAAAATAGCACGTAGCACCGCACGAATGAGCACGCACGACCGCCGCATGGACATTATGGCGCTCTGTAGCGCCGCCAACGAAGAGCAGGAGCCCTCGGAAGTCGACAGGCCCGTCGCCGCTGCCTCTGGTCCGTCCCTGCCGCCGCTCGCCCCCGTTCGTCACACCGGCGGCGACGACACCAAGCAGCAGTCTCCTTCAATTGCTGGTGCCCGTGCGGCCAGCAAATCACCGTCCAAGAAGCGCTCGCGTCGTCTGTCCAACAGCGAGCGGGGCAAGCTCTACCGCTCGCGCCGGAAGAACTACGTGCAGACCCTCGAGGAGCAGGTGGAGCAGCTCAAGAAGGAGGTGGAGCAACTCAACCTCCACGGTCGCTCGCAGCAGGTCATGACAACGTGGCCGTTCACTAGAGAGCCCATGGGCGGGTCGTTCGCCAGCGTCGTGAGTGAGTACTTCTCGCTCTTCAAGTACGGCGTGCCCGTGGCAGAACACGACGGCGTCGCGGACGCCCCACACGACCAGCTGCTGGTCTCTTCAAGGCAGGCTGGCTTCCTGAACGGACTCATGCACCCGGACATGGTCTTCGGCAGCTCCTACGGCGTGGGCGAGCTGCTCGATCAGTGGGAAAAGTACTCGCGGTACCACGCCGGGCTCAAGTACGAGGTCAAGAACCTGCAAATCATGGCGGCGGATCCAAACCCGGTGGTGCGCGCGCCCGCTACGCTTTACGTGCGCTTCACGCGGCGCACCGTTGAGAAGATCTTCCCTCATGTGCTCTGGAACGAGGCGCTGGTGCAGCGTCTCATCGGTATGCAGGTCGAGTATCCTGTGGGCAACACATTTTACTTTGGCGACGACAACAAGATCCACAGGTACGACACATACGTGGACTTTGTGGCCGCCTTTGTGGCTGCACTGGGGAGTGTCGAGGACACGATGGCCATGATGGAGAGCGCTTTGATCCGTCAGGAGGCCATGATCGGCGACCTGCTCGAGGAGCCTCCACGAGTCAAAATGGAGCAGACCCAGTGCGTGGAGCTGGTGGACAACAGCGACAGCTACAGCAGCTGCGAGAGCGTCGAGGGCCACTCAGCGCCGTTCGGATCGGTTGGTTCACGCATTGGAATGTCGCTGCGGGGTATTCTCTAACGACAGTAGCGACCATTATTAGCGCAAAAATGCATTCGATGGTGTGGTGTTTTCCTTGCAAATCACTTTCCCTTCTCTCGAGCAGCAAGTAGAAGGGGGCCTTGAAGTACCTTGTCAACTCGAGATGAGTGCTGCTTCAGCCTGTAAAGTCGCGAGCTGCTGGATATGTGCATGTACTACAGTATTTACCATGTTGCGATCTCCACGGGCAAAGCCTCAGGCTTCAAGCCTGTAACATGACGCAGCATGTAGTTTGCATTATGGCGATAAAGCATTCATTGCCAATCAGCCGACCAAACTGCCGAGCGGCGCTGGGCTATGTGAGATGCTTGATAAAACCAGATTGCCTGACCTGTGACGATCGAACCTCACTTCGTTTGCGGCAAACGAAGGCAAACTGCCCGGTTTGTGGCATCTCTCGTTTTCATGATGACGCCCACGGCGCTTTCTGCAGTGAGCGATTTGCTGCTCCCCATGCCATTAAAAAAATGGCAAGAGGTTCTTCGTCATGACACTGTCATTGACAGCGGCAACAGGATACGGCGACCTGGTTTCCTGCTGGAAGCTCGTCATCATGGCGAGCTTGGATTGGATTTTCAAGCTGAGGCCAGCGAAAACGAAATGGAGTCAGCTCGACGTGTGGATACAATGTACCGGTATGTCTTTTCACAGATGAGACTGCTGTCTTATTCAACCTGTGCCTCATAAAACCGAATGATAAAGTAAAACCGTCGAAGTCCTACCAATGAATGAGCTGTGAGGAATTAAATGATTTAAGTAGGTTGAAGCACTTTTTAGAATAAACGTAAGGAGGTGATTGAATTTACGCATTTGTGGCCCGTGAGCTCCTCGTTTGCACGCCAATTTCGCTTCGCTCGTGGCGGTTAAAAAGAAACTGACTCCTTGTTTCGGGACCTTCTCCGGCCTACGCGCCGCCCATTACAGGCCTCCGCTTCGCTGCGGTTGTACGTAGCTCTCTAAGGCCTCACTCCAACCTACTTACGTTTATCCCAAATGCTCCAACCTACTTTTATAATTTAATTCCTCATGAGCTTGTTGGTGGCTTGCTCCTTTATGGTTTAGAATTTTGGCAATAATAATATCCGGGGTTTAACCAAAACATCATTGACTAAAGAGTTGTTTAAATGCTAAAACATCTACTTTTCACCTGTAGAAGCGTCTGGCGGGCAACGCTTCTCCCGACGGTCATCACTCTTCGACACGCCGGCTGGCTACTAAGGACCACCCCTCTCCAGTATGTCGCTGCAGGTGAACCCGCTGGAGGATGCGGACGCCGAGCTGCGCGCCATGGCGCGCTATTATCTCGGGCCTGACGCTGCACCGGACGCGTCCGCCGTGGCTCGCACGGACACCGAAAACCCGTCCCCCCAGCGCCTCGTCATTGCCACTTCCACTGCCGACGACCAGCTCAAGAAGCTCAAACGCAATGAACGCGACCGCCAACGCAGTTTTGCTAAACGGGTGTGCACTTCAACGTCGAAGTTGATGGATAGGCAATCAGGTATTAACGTTAACGCTCTGATTAATGACAGGAATCCATGAAGGAAATGCGCCAGCAAGTGAAGGAGCTGGAGGAGCGCAAGCAGAGGCTTGTCGAGCGCACGGGCGACAGCAACACGGCCGAAGCGGCCTCGCCACAGAGCAATGAGTCTCGCTCGCCCTCGTCCCCGTCCGCTTCCGGCTCCATGTATCCGTCGCCCGAGACGCCCATCAAACGGGAGAATTTCGTGCGTCTCGCCGATGAGATCGCAGAGTTCCGCCGCCAGAACTCCGTCATGACCCAGCAGCTCCGTGAACGGGACGTGACCACCGGCTACATGCAGAATTTGCTGCTCGAGTTCAGCCAGGACGAAACGGACCAGGACAACAGCAGTGGTGAGAGTGACACCGGCTCGGTCAGCAAGTGCAGCCGCAAGAGGCGCAACGGTCGGAAGCCGCCGCTGGTGTCGGGCCCTCACCCACTCAACGGCGACAGTAGCGTGCGCTTTACGCCGCTCACGACGGAGGAAGGCGTCGCGTGCGTGCGTCAGACGCTGCAGCTCATCAACAACGCGCGCTTCCTCTACGCGAGCGATGCGCACTATCACAACCGCTCCACGTTCCTCGGTTGGGAGCAATTCACACTGCGGCAGGGCTCGACGATCACGTTCTCGGTCAAAAAGTCGCTCAAGAACGTGACGCCAGCACAGCTCATGGCCACAACTTGGCACGTGCTCACCGACGGAAAGCGAACGCAGAAACTGATCCCGTCGACTGTCAACACGCACATCCGGCCGCTGCAGAAGCTGTCCGACGACCTGCTGGTCATCGACCGCCGCAGCGAAGACAACGCGCGCACAGGCGTGTTGGGCAACAAGCTGGCTCTGCGCACAGTGTACGTGCTGTTCCGAATGGCGGACGCCGACGGCACGCAGACGCTGGCCATGAAGACCATCAACCTGCCGCTGGTGAAGAAGCTGTTGCGCGACGACGAGCAGTGGTGCGAGATCTTCTACTGGATCCGCATGTACCCGGAGGGCACCGTGCGATCTGGTAGCACTGGACCCGACGGCCGTCCGCGCGATTTCTCCACCGTGATCGAGTTCGGCGGCTCCAACACGTACACACGCGACGAAATCGCCCAGGCGTGGCTCGGTGAGCTCGTGTTCCTCGCCATTCGCTGGGAATCGCTGGCCGTGGCGCCCACGCTGCTCAAGTTTTAAGAGTTGTGTCGAAGTGAAGTGAAGTGAAGTAGTGAAGCAAACAAGCAAAATTCAGGTAAATGCCCAACAAGCTGTGTCCAGTTTTCGAGTTCGGCGTGGCGACGCGTTGTTCAACTACGAGCGCATCCAAGTTGACATTGCGTCTCACTTGCGAGTCGTAATCGGACCTGTGTGATTTGGGTGGCGAGCTCCGTGACGACCAGGGAGCAGAGTTCATTTCCGAGTCAAAGAACCAGGTCAAGCGACATTCTGATGGTCGACGTCGGACTCACGACGAGATCGCGGTCAGCCAAGTGCGTCGCCAAAGTCAAATCAGAGCCACTATCGGAACCGTGCGAGGAGAAGCTGCCGGTCACTGCGTCTCTGAAGATCGAGTTGCTACAGCTGGACGCGAAACAGGAAGAGGAGGCAGAACTTACTCCTGAGGAACTCAAGAAACACCGACGTAATGAACGAGACCGGAGACGCAACTGTGCGAAGCGGGTGCGTTCTGTTGCAGTAGCTAAGTGCTACTTGGATTTACTAACCGATTGTGCTACAGGAGACCATGGAGCGGATGCGCAAGACGGTCGCCGCGCTGGAACTGCAGAAGCAGCAGCTCATGGAACACTTCGCAGTTGAGCTGCCATCGCCTTGCAGCTGTCCCAACGACGGATACCGGCCGCCATCGGATCTCGTAGCCTCCACCTCGTCGTCCCTCTATCCGTCGCCATCGATGCCGGTCACGCGCGACGATTACGTGCAATTGGCGGCCGAGATCGGGGCGTTCCGACGACAAAATGCGGCGATGACCCAAGAATTGGCGAGACACGATCTGTTTAATAACAGTCTCCGCTATCGCCTGATGAGCTTCCCTCCACCTGACAGCAGAAGCGGCATGCAGGCGATCCATTTCACTCACAAACAGGGCATGACCTATGTGCGGCAAGCACTCGAACGTATTCACGACGCCCGATTGCTCTACGCGAGCGAAGAGCGCTTCCTCGATCGACCCACGTTTCTAGGCTGGAGCCAATACTCCGAACGCCAGGGCGACATCGTCACCTTTGGGGTTAAGAAGGCGCTGCAGAACGTCACCCCGCAGCAGCTCATGGACCGATCGTGGCAACTGCAGACGAACAGTGAAAACCTACAGAAACTGGGGCCTTCACATGTTAAGACCCACATCACAGTACTACAGGAGATCACGGACGACGTCTTGATCATCGATCGGCGCACCGAAGACCAGGCGCGCACAAACGAAAGCGGTGGATTCGTTGTACTTCGAACGGTGTACGTACTTTTCCGAATTGATGACGATGGCGCTCAGACGTTGGGGATGAAGACTCTGGACATCCCGACCGCTCATCGGGTGCTGCTCGGCGACGAGGTCTGGTGGGATATTTTTTACTGGATCCGCGTCTCCCCTCTAGACTGCACGGCCGAGGTCTCTGCTGTGCAGGAGGTTGCGACTGCCACGGAATTTGGTGGCACGAACGTGTGCACGAGCGAAAACCTGGCGGCATCGCGGTTGAAGGAGCTCCTTTTCCTTGCGATTCGCTGGGAGACGCTGGGTGTCGCTCCCTTCCTATTGAAAGAGTAGAGTAGTAGACGATCTTGAACGTCTACAAAGTGGTCTGAACGTATGCAACATGAATGACCTTGCAAGTGTTTGTTGAATATTTCATAAAATTTATACATACATCCAAACGTAAAACACCTTCAACTTCAATCGAAATGTGATGTATCTTGTTCATATCGATACAAGCTCGTCGTCATGCGCTATGCATGTTTAAATAACTAAAAACATATTCGGCTTAAAAGCCGTCAACCTCCGCGTGGCACGTGGGGCAACGCATCTCCTTGTTCAGCATCGGCACGATGCACTCGTCGTGGAACTGGTGGCCACACGACAGCGTCGTCGTGTAGCTCAGCACGCTGCTGCGGCGGCTTGATGAGTTGCTGCGGAAGCTGTCCGTCTCCGTGGACGACGCCTCGGACGCCTCGCCGTCCAAGCTCGAGCTGCACAACGTGCACACGCCCGCTTCCTCCGCCTCGTCCGCCAGTTCATCGCCCTCGTCCGACGTGGAGGAGCACACGCTGTCGCGCAAGCTGCCGAGGCTGAAGCTGTTGTTGCTGCCCCTACTGCAGATGCCGTTCAGCGGGTGGCGCTTGTCGCTCACGTCACCGAGCACAAAGTCCGCCACCAACTGCGTGACGCTGCCGGCGACGATCGAGCACGCCGCCGCGTTCTGACGGTTCACCACAAACTTCTGCAGCGACGTCAGCACGTGCTCCAGCGCGGCACGTCGCTTCTCCACGGCGCAGTCGCTGTGGCCGCCCAGGCCGAACAGAGTGGCAGATCCAGGGAAGTAGCTCTTGATGAACGTGTAGAGCCACGGGCACTCGGCTTGGCAGAAGTGGCCCTGGTGCAGCGCCGCCAGCAGCTGCGTCTGGAACGTCTTGTACTCGTCGAAGGAGCGCGCCTTGCGCCAGCGGGTCTGCGAGGCGGCGTGCTCCACGTGCAGCTCGTAGCGCACGTCGCGTTTGCTGAGGCGCACGGCGGACACGCGTAGCGAGAGCTGCTCGAGAAGGGACGCGAGCGGGGAGAGAGGCGTCACCGCCGTGCGCTTCCGTCCAGAGGCCGCCCCCGTAATTGATCCCGTGCTGGAGTGGCGGTGCTGGTGGTACATTTGGTGGTGGGCTGTTAGCATCACGATGGTTTTGCCTGTTGCCTGAGCTTTGATGTGTTCGATGGCTGTCCGATTCGGTAGTGATGGATGGAGCGTTGGGCATTGCACGCGTCCCGCGAGACTTGCCCCAGCGGCGTAATCGACAGAAATTGGTGATCCAAGGGTGCGTAATACAAGCTCATGTCGCCCTCTGTACTACGATTTCTACTTACGGGTTGCCCTGTGATTGGTGATGATGGTGCCAAATAGGATTTTCAGGTCCAGTTTTCACTGCTTTTATAATGGTTTGATGTTATGATGAAACCCCATGAAAATATATTATTATTTACTGAAGGTATTGCTTGTCCGACCGGCGCAATCCGATCATCATTCTAGCGACATAAAAGGATTCGGCGTCATTTGCGCCAATCGCGTCGCAGCGATACATACCGCCAGTCTCGTCGGACAGTCTCCTGTGACCTCCTCTCGACAGCCGTGACCTCCTCTCGACGGCCATGACCTCCTCCGAGGAGGCAGGGCGTAGAGGGAGTGAGTCGCGAAGGGTAAAGAGACCGCTGCGTCGCAGAACTGGCAGCAACGGCATGGCTGGTGTTTACTACAGGATCCGATTGCTGTAATCCTTGTAGCCATCAGTGCCCGCGGATTTTTCTTGGCGTCACGCGCTGCAAAGCGACCACCAGTGCATGTACACTGTACATTGTACATGTACAGTGCCGGTATTCTCGATGATGGCAGCTTCGCGTTGGAGCGCTACCAACATACACCAACATGTATATGGCAGCCGCCTCCTCGATGTCACGACGGCGTGATAATCAACTTGCACCTTCACAATAGAACGCGCCACCGACAGCAGATCGCTAGCGATGCCTGTTGAGCCGTCTAAAGACAGTCCTAACCGATGCCTCGGACGTTTCTTCCGATGAAGTCGTTTAAAAAACCAAATAGATAAAAACTTCTAGCATCCGATAATGACGGGAGCTACAGAGAGCGGGGGAAATCGTCTCGGCAAACCCTATTTGTATCCTGGTAGGATACCAAGCGCGCAACTAAATTAATTCCATCTCAAGCTGTCTCGGATTGCGGCAGTAGCACCACAGGCGCCACATTGTGAGCCTCCCACCGCATCAGCATGAAGAAGATTTCACGCTGCCAACGCCGAGCGAACTCCTCCGAGTGGCCGTCTATTGTGCCGCCAAAGCGAACGCGACAGCCAGCTTTGGGGTCCTTCGTACCAGAGGACGAGAAGCCGAACCACATGAACGACTCGAACCAGAGGTTGTTAGCGCAGCCACAGCGTCGCGTAAAGGACGGATTGACTGACTGCAGCACCACGAAGAGTCCCGCAGGCGACGTCATGCGGTACAGCAGATAAATGCTGCGGTACTTGGTAGGGGTCTGCTTTTCGCCGTCGGGGCTTAAGTCCTGCTGCATTCGACGCACAACGATAATGTCGTCATTAATCTGGTGTAGAACTTCGACCTGTAGAGCGTGAAGCACAGGCTCCAGCATCGTGGCGAACTGCCGCTGGTTACGGCAAAAAGCCCACGTCCTATGGAACAATTGGCCAGACGAATAACCTGCGAAAGTCTTGTCGAACGCGAACTCCACGCTCGTGTTTTCCTTCACCAACGCCCTTCGTTGCTGCCTCCAGCCCATCATATCTCCTGCAGATTGCTCCGGTTGCTCCTTAGCTATTGCCGTGTAAAACTTCGCGATCTCGCTCGTCGCGTCTCGTACAAGTTGCAAGCAGTGGCCGATGGTGCTAACATCCCACGTGACAAAGTCACACAACGTCACGGGGTCCCTCTTCACCACAGCCCCATTGCCCGTGTTCATGACGTAGAAATCCTCCCCTGTATCCTTCGCTTCGCCTTCTCCCACTACTCGTCGTTGCACTTTATCATGTTCAAAGTTGTCTGGGTGTGCGCGAGTGATGGCCAACAGCGAGTCCACCAATTGAGCGTGGAGTGCGTCATTCTCGTCCAAAAGCTGCTGCCTCTGCTTCTGCAGATGCGCCACTTGGCCCTGCAGCCCTGTGTTCGATCGCTGCTGCTGGTCCAGCGCTTCTGCCTTGACGTCCTCGAGCTCCTGCACTGTGCGCATCATGGCTGCAATTTGGTCGCGGAATCTCTGTCGGGACCGCCTCATGGTCTCTCGGTGGCTGGCACGGCGTGCCGCAGCTCGTTCCTCGGGTGTCAAGTGCTTTTTGACGCTTTTACGTCCTCGAGAGGAGGTTTTGCCGGTTTTACTATTGGGACTCGCGCTTTCCGCGTCATTTTCGGTCGACGAAGAACTGGGCGAACTCTGTTCGTCACTGAGCATGTCCGGAGCGTCCGAGAGCAAGGCAGACACGAAGGCCACCTCGTCCTCGGTCCATAGGGGCGCGGAGTGCAGCGGCGCCTCGAGGATCTCAATGTCCATGGCGAATTAATGAATGGGAGACGTCGACAAACCTGATAACAACAGCGAGGAAGTGCGTGTCGCCGTCCAGTAAGAATGGTCAGTGTCAATCAGTGACAACCACAACCAGATGGTACCAAAAGTAGGGTACTTCGATGCGTCATCACACAAATTGTTGGGTATGACCATCATTCTGACAGCATTTACGTAAATGTGATTTTATTTACATTTACAGACGTTTATTTTAAGCAAATGTCAGTCGCATGCTCCGTAAAATATTTAGTTTGGCCGATTGCATCAACAGCTATAAATTATGAAGGTAGCCGCAACTTCTGTTTTAATTACATTTCTCCATTCGCAGCAAGATGTCGTCTGGGTTCACGCTAGGCGGCGCCTCCTTCGCCTTCCACTGCCTGCCGCCGGCCGAGTGCTGCGAGCTAACTGGTCTTCTACAGAGGAACAACGGATCGCTCTACGACGCAGCTGACACACGAAAGCCTGGGTTTATATACCTGCTCACAAGCTACTGGGCGGACTGTGTGCCCCCAGCAGCGCTCGCCAATATCCTGCAGCGGCCTGTGACGCGCTTCTGGCTGCTGGAGACGCTGCGGCTCGGGCGCTGGTTGCGTCCTGACAGTCACCCGTTCTTTGAGCCTCCTGCCAGGCCCAGGGACCTGTGGTTGCAGTATCCTGTCGAGTATCAAGATGCTGGAGGACAGGACGAGGTGGATGACGACGGAGACGCCACGATGCAGGATCCGACTGAAGCTACAGGACACAGAATGCAACTGCCATGTTCGCCCAGCTTTCTCTTCAGGGGAGAGGTGCCGTTCTGGCCCTACTTAGCCGCTATGTTAGCGCAGCCTATTCGGGACGTCCAGGAACTCGCCTCCAGACTGCAATTGTACGGGCCTTAGAAATGTTGGAACTCCTTCTGCGGGACAGGTAGTGATTGTGTAGTGCTGTGGTTGCTACTGTGACAGGGTTACGTTGTCGGACCCGAGACGCAGATTTAATTGCTTGGAGTACGCGTTCGTCGAGGTTCGTATTGTAACAGGGTCATTGGTATCTATCGCACTAACTCGCATGCTGCTTTAGCTCCTGACTGAGAAGGAACGGAACCAGTTCTTTAAGGACGTCCTGCCCGAAATGGTGCGGCTGGTGCTGGAGTTGCCAAAAATGTTCCCTACGCCGCCACCGCTGTTCACCCCAACAGAAGCTGGTGAGGGATTGGATGTAGAAGCAACTGGACCGTCGAACTCGAGGAATGGGGGCAGCAACGCTCAAGTATCAACACTGACGCATCGATTCACAAAGTTGGAGGTGCTGGCGTTGGTGTGCGGCTGCTTCTTCGGTGTTTTTCCTGATCAAGATATCGCAGAGCGCATCGAACCTGACGCAAGACCACAGAGCAAGAAAGCGCGACGTCGCGGCAACGACAACGACGTCATTCAGTTTCCGTATTTCACTGCGGTTCGGATGTTTTCAGCCCCTGGTAATATGGGCAGGATGGTCGTGCTGAAGGCCCAGAAGATCCGCTGCTTGTTGCAGTATTTCTTGCGTGTAGTTCCTCGCGTAAGTTCGGACGGCGAGGCGTTATCAGCAGAGGTGATCGACTTTACGCGCGTTGGAGTTCAACTATCAGGGCGTACTGCCGTGCAATCACCTCAAGATCTAATCAAGGTTTTAGCGACTGATTCCGCAGATACAGCCCCACAACTTTACGCTGCACGATGTGTATCCGACACCTTGATCGAAGATTTAGAAGAGCATTTGCAGATTGATTTCGCCAACAAATTCGCCGGTGGTGGAGTGCTCAACTCTGGGTGCGTCCAGGAAGAAATTCGGTTCCTGCTTTCTCCTGAGCTGCTGGTGTCGTGTCTCGTGTTCGCGAAGTTAGAGCCGCACGAGGCGTTCGTGGTTCATGGGACGGAGCGTTACAGTAGGTACCAAGGGTACGGTGGCTCGTTCGTTTATGGTGGCAACTTTGAAGATACGACGCCGTTGGTATCTTTGCCTGATGGCAGCTCACGTCGGGAGTGTGTCATTGTCGGGATTGATGCCACGGACTACGGTTCAGCTCGGGTGGAACGGCAGTACACGCGAGGACACGTATGGCGAGATCTTGTGAAGGCCTACGCTGGCTTCGCCTACCCGGAAACCCCCAGTAAGCGTTGTTGGCCGGTAGCTACTGGGAATTGGGGCTGTGGGGTCTTTCAGGGCGACCGTGAGCTCAAGTTTTTAATCCAGTGGCTTGCTGCTTCGCTGCGAGATCGTGAGTTGGTTTACGTGCTGTTTGAGCGCGATCTGGATCTACAAGCGAAGGTGGATCCGTTGTTAGCGCTAGCTACGAGCCCGAAAGCGCGTGAATGGGACCGTCAGAGCAGTGGCGTCGTGCAGTGGCTCATGGAATTCCTCCTTAATGAAGTGGGTGCTGGTCGTGGAACACGAGGGGCACAGAGCGTGTTATTCCGAGCGACGTTTTCCCTAAGACAAGCCTTGTCGTCCCTGCAACTACCAGATAAAGACACTGAAAACGTACACCAGCAGCAAGAGGATACTGAGACCAAGCAACAGTCTGAACAGGTCCTTTCGGTACGCGAAGAACCAGGCGAAAAAAGCTCCGAAGCGACGAAGAAGAAGCCCAAAATGATGCACCAAAAGACCATGCAGGATTTCTTCACCAAGCAGTGAGCAGCACTTGAACGTTCGTTTCCAGACATGCATTGACCGGTCTTTTAAATCTACTTACACACAAGAACGAGTGACATACCAAGGTTTAACTCCTTGGTGGGGTGGGGGCGGGGGATGAAGTCTCTTAGACCTTCTTCTGGACTTGGCTCTTGTCGTTCGTGTTGCGCTTGGCAGCGTCCGTGACAATGTCCGGGGCTTCGGGTGAAGTGTCCATGGCGACGGCGGTAGCTTGGGCAGCGACCGCCATTGGGTCGGGGATTGTGGCCTGCGCAGGCGAGAAGCTCACGACAGCAACGACGAGGAGCGAGGCGAGGGCGAGAAGACGGACCATAGTGTCAGGGAAGCGGTGGCTCTAGGGCGGAGGAATCCGAAATGTGAACGTGGCTGGCTTGGCATGCTGCTGGAAGCGGATGTGTCGGGGATAGTCAGCTCGAACAGAGAAAGTCAGAAAATCCTGTAAGGTTTGATATGGAATTATTCTTTATTACAGGATAACAAACTTACGGGACTTTTGTATATCGGATAGTATCCACGTAGTAAGTCAATTGATTGAGTAGTTACGTGTTACTAAGGATTCAATTATGACGGGGTGGTGGCACAGCCGAATGCTGTTGAGCCCGAGGCTTTGACTTCACGGTTTTTGCTCCCCCAGCCGGATCCAGGCAAGGCATTTTGATCTGCGCGTTGGCTCCTTCATTTGGCAAATGTAGCGGAATCTAAAGACGGGATGTAAAGACCGTCTACAGGAGAATGCCAACCTCTTGTCTTTTTCGAGTCGCAGTCCAATTGTGTCTGTTCATCAGCCAATCAGCAACCAACACAAACCACTTCAACACGGGGGACCTGGTAACATCAGCTTGACCACCGAGCAGCACTCAGAGAGCATCTACTCATACCAGGATAAATACGTCACCGCGATATTGATACAATACATGTACATACGATAAGTGTCACAATGTCAAAAGGTTGTGCATTTGTCGTGCTTAGAAAGGATTGAAAGGAAGAGGAATCAATAGCATTGGTGGTCGCCCGTCACAGCGTCAAGAGCTCATAGTGCTGCTCGCCTACAGGAAATTCACGACGATTCCCATCAAAGTGATCGCGGCGACGCAAGCAGCCGAGAATCCGGGCTCAGTAGCCGATGACGTGGTCGAAATAGACCCACTAGACGCGCTTTCGGGGGCGCTGGTGGTGCTGGTCGACGGCGCCGCGGTCGCTCCGCTATCGGTCGTGTTGTTCGTCGTGGTTGTCGTTGAAGACGCGTTGGTTCTGGCGCAGTCGTACGAGCTGTCGGTGGCATTGTTGTAGCTGTAGCACGCATCCAAGGCGGCGCTGGCAGCTGCCTGCGCGCAGTCGAGCGAGCTGTCCGTGGCGTTATTGTACCCCTGGCAGGCCTCCTCCGCCGCCTCGGCCGCCGCATCAGCAGCAGCGCTCGCCGTGGACTCGTTGCAGTCGAGGGACGTACTGTGTTCAGTGTTGTACTTGTTGCACGCTTCCTTGGCTGCGCTTGCGGCTGCGTCGTAGGCCTCTTCGGCGGCGCTCGCAGCGTCATGATAGAACTCTTCAACGTTGCTGGCGGCGTTGTCGATCCAGCTTCCAGCCGCATCGGCCGCTTCCTTGGCGGCGTCGGAAATGGCGTTCGCAGCGTCTTCAGCTGCGTTGGTGGCGTCTTCGATGATGTCGGCAGTTGTCGGTGTCGTGGCAGCAACGGCAGCCAAGGCGGCGATGGTGACGTACGTGGTGAAGCGAGCCATGGTGGTAAGTATTGTAGTTGGTACTCGAAGGCGAATTGAGGAATGATGGATTTGTGTAGCCGCGAATGAGATATGAGTCGCATCGCAAACGCTGAGGAGGACGCGCTCGAGCACCGACCTGGTTTTCGTCTTCCCATTGAGAGTTCATGCTGCATGGATATCACTAAGTCGCTGGAGTTTACTCCGGCGCGTTGGTTTTCGTAGTGGAGATAATCACGACGAGTTTGGGTACGTGTGGCGTATTGATACTTGATCACATCTTGAGAAGCGGAATGCAAGGTGTCGCGCTTTGCAGTAAACATGGCTTCGCTTGAGTGTGCGGGTTGTCGATACATTTTGTAGCAGCATGAGGACCACAAGTGCAGGTGTGACACAAATTAATCTGCATTGAGTATCCACCGGATTTTCGTAGATCACTCCGATCTACAGATCACGAGCCAACTGTACTGTCACCTTAGCGAGGTCAACAAGTCCCTAAAATCCGCAGCGCACACCACCCAAATGAACCTATTAGCACAAGCCCATGCCAGCGGAGGTGCTGCTGGCCATGCATGTAGACTTGATATAAGGGTGCCAGCAGGAGGGTAATGTTGACTCGGAGTTGTAGCTGCACTGTTGGCAGGTTGTCCTTAGTGCCTGCTCATATATCCGCGAGTAGTACAGTGTCCAACGGTGCCGACAGCGAGCCGGTCGGTTTGATTCACCAAGCATTTCATCATTACTGAACATGAACGCAATCCAACGGGCAAATCGGCATGGCACCCTTGTTGATCAAGTCCAAGCTCAAAGAATCCTATCCGTGTACGGTACCAGTTGTCTGAGTACCAAACGGAATTCGAGTTACACCGGACTTCAGCGAAAAATGAAGCATGCCATCGCTTTTCAAGCTGGAAAGCTGCAGGCGAGAAGTGCGTAACAGCAACAACAGTGCCGGGGTGTACGGTAATTGAAGCGGGATATTTACTCAGCATGCCTCTGGCTTTCGAGATGTTCCACGGGTCGCACCTGTAAAGGTAAAGTTTCGTTTTTGAGCAGTAATTTGTTCCCGCAGCTCTCGACTAAAGCGTTTGCTACTGATTATCTCCAACTCAGTGACTCCATCTCTGTTGTAAGCCCGCAAGCAACGAATCGTTGCCAGCGATTGCTCCATCAATGTGTGTCGGTTAAAATCTCTCCGGGTGACCGCGGTGTTTCTGCGTTCTTGGTGTTCGAGCTTTTGCCATTCTCGCTTTTCCTCCCAAGTACGAGCTCAACCGCAAGAGCCCGCTTCTCCCATTAAGATGACTCGTTTCACCGCGTATTTGACGCTCCTGGCCATTGCTGTTGCTTCCACTTCAGCTGACGTGATCGGCGACGCAGTTGATGCCGTGGGGGATGCAGTTGGAGACGCCTACGACACCACAGCTAGCTGGGTGGATGGAGCGGCCGATACTGTGGGCGACACGGCGGAAGATGCCTACAACACAACCTCGAGCTGGGTGGACGACGCCGCTGATACTGTGGGCGACACGGCTGAAGATGCATACGACACGGTTGCAAGTGCCACGGGATCCATCATCGACGACGTTTCTTCTGCACCAACGTTCGCAGTGACGTCGGCTTCAGTTCTTGTCATGGTCGGGCTGGCTGCGAACATCCTGTAACCTCAGCAGCAAAGATGTTTGCTTTCATGTCGACTCAATAGAAAAAAGGTATTTTTCACCCTTACGCGAAGGTTCACTCACTCACGTGTATTGTGTTTGTAGTACTGTACGACAGCAAATGCCTTACTCTAACCTTTAGCCCAACGAAATGCGACTGTGTCCAACATCTTCAGCTTCGTGGCTGAACTTGCAGTCGGCTGAACTGTTCTATGAACTTAATCTGTATCGATTAAAATCCATTTGCGGGAACATCCGTTCAACAGCAACGACGCGCGTCGAGAAGTCTATCCCCTGCGGTACTCTACAACAAGTCGTTCACTTCGGAATTCGCCTCGACAGCAGCAGCCCCAATCCCAGCTCCTCACACACAACGATGCGTGTCGTCTCGTGCCTCGTCCTCATCGCCTTCGCCGCCGTCGCGACCGCCGAAAACGCCGTGGTGGATGAACTCGTGAACAGCGTCACGGACGCAGCCACTACTACCGTCTCGAACGCCGCCGCTAGCGCTGCTACGGACGCTGCCAACACCGTCGTGGACACGGTTGCGAGTGCCGCTGGTACGACGGTGGACTCGGCCGTCGACACGGTCGCCAACGCCACCGGTACGGCAGCTGACACGGTCTCCAGTGCCGCCGACGCCGCCGGCAGTCTGCTCGACGACGCAGCTAGCATCGCCAGCTCGGTCGCGGACGACGTGGCGAGTGCCGCTGGTTCAATCTCTGCGTCGGGATCCTCTGCAGCGCCCTCGATGCGCCAGTCGTCGGGTCTCGTCATGGCCGCCCTTGCGGTCGCGGGACTTGCCCTCAACTTCGCCTAAGCTCGGACCTGAAGTACCTTTTTGACATTCTACCTAGATGGTATAACGTGCACGTAGAGCACTACTTTTAAGCAATCTATTGTTCACTTTATTTTCTCATCTTCAAGCACTGAAGAATTGCGCAGCTAATATATTATCGAAGCGCTTTGGTGATGAAGCTAAGATCAAAAAGACAAAGCGAGGTAGAGTAGCAAAAACAACACTTATAAAACCATGTACGTGCTTTTTTTTTAAAAAAGATGTCGTCCGCGGAGGGCACGCTCGCTTTAAGGACGACCCGAAAACTTACTCTACACCGGACTACATCAAGTCGTGGATCCCATTCCGTCGTGGGCGGAGCCGCCCTACGCGGGGCGAGCATCTTAGATAAAGAGTCCAGTGATGGCGATCGCGGCCACCGAGGCAAGAGCGATGCTAGGTGTCACCTGCGAGGAGGCCGACGAGCCTGAAGCCGCAGCAGAGGCCGAAGCGGATCCCTCGCCCTTGAGGTTTGTGCTGCTACCTGCGGAAGATGCCGACGCCGAGGCGCTGATGCTCGTCTCCGTCGTCACGTTGCTGATACTGTCCGAGATGGCGGCGGCCGTGTTCGTGTTGGCCGTGTCCGCGAGGGTAGCGGCCGTGCCCGTTCCGGTCTCAGAGGCCGCGTTGTCCACGGGCGTCGTGGCGACCTCAGCACTGGCTTGTGCGGCCACCTCGTTCGGGTCCGGAATGGCGCAAACCGGGCTGGTCACGGCCACGGCAGCGAGGGCCAGGAGGGCGAGGTACGTCATGAAGCGGGCCATGCTGGAGGTTTGTTTATCTGTTTAGCTGAAGCTGGAGGGTGAGGTACAGGTCGAGCGTCGAGAGCGGCGCTGTGCTGTGGGGCGGTTTGATTTCCGAGTGAGCCACAGACGCTTGTTCCACACGGTCTGTAACCTGCGATCGACGGGTGACCATCTCAAGACGCCGAGCATGGAGTGGCAAAGCTGTGCGAGCCCAGCACTCTCGTCGACCGGCTATCTCCATCTGCTGTCGCCGAAGATACAAGTCGGGATGCGGAGACCTAGGTACGTGACTGTAAATAGCGATATGCCAACACAAACGGGAGGTGGAAGGTCAGCATGGCAAAGGCTTTGTAAAGATATTATCCCTTTGATTTGAGATGACCTGCGGCAATGAAATGCTTGAAGAAACATAGCCGATAGCAGGGTCGCGCAACGCTGGGCCAGTTACAAACCTCGCAGAGCATTCCATGGAGCGGCGAAAATTATCCTCGTCATTTGCTGCCTGCATGTCTGGGCCAGACTCTGGCAGTGTTGAGTTGAGATCAGTGCTCTCTGGCCCAGACACTTTGGAGAACTTTCCGCTCGAAAGAGAAAAGAGATGATTTTCTCCAACTCGGCTCAGCCTTGTACATTTCGGTACGAGAAAGGAGATGCAAGAGAAAAACACCGCCAAACCGTGCCCAACCTCAGGAGTTCGTTGTTTCCGCGTCCTGACGCAAAACGGCTGAGTAAATGCATAGCATCGATTCTCTTCCAAATTAATTGAGGTTACGTTGATCTTGGATATGCATATTAATACATGCCCTCGACAATGAACTTGGAACTACAGGACACGTACTTTATCCAAGCCGTGAAAGCTTTTACAGTACATGTACTATTATACTAAAACTAGGCCGTGTGCAGGATGACCTTGCGACGCTACAACAAACAGAAGTTGCTCCTCAACTTGAGGGGCACTTCAACATCCATGTAAATGAAGCCATCTGGCCGACACAACGCTTCTCCTCGAACTGAAGCCGGTTAACCCTACAGTATATACACAGCAGGTAGCACAAACCCCGCTGGAGAGTCCACCTTCGTTGGAGCTTTCGCCCGTGCAGGTATCCTGGAGGATGCACAGGCACACGATTGCAGGAGTCAAACGAAAGGGTTAATACAAATGTTGGAAGCCGTTATTTTTGACATTCACATTATCCTCGTCCATGAGCAGCAATCGATTTACCTCTTTTTACTAACGCGAGAAGCCATCTCGGGAGCTAACAATCTACAGGTAGTTGCACCGCACACATCTTGCACTCAGCGGTAGATTCCGATTCTTGATTTCGTTTTTCGTTTGAGATCTGCACTGTTAAGAGGAAACGATTGGTGGCGCACCCATGTTGAAGTGGAGCATGAGTCAGCGCAGATCTCGAGCTCCTGCCGACTTGAGTGACGACTGCAATGGAGCCGGGCAAGCACCTGGAGTCAGGGAGCAACAACGTGGCCTGGAGCTGCGAGCGTAGCCATCTGGAATTGGCCTGACCTCCCGAGTCGCGACGCGAGTTGATTTGTGCTCGTCCAGATGGCTCGAATGTATCGCGATACGACTCATACAAGGACGATAAAACTCGCCTGGAGTGTCTCCCAGCGTGCGTAACTGTCCAAGCGGTGCAGAGCACCCTCAAACTCGGTGCAATGCGGCCCATAGGCCGAGCATTCCCGCTGAAAACACGCCAATATTTTGCCGCAAAAGCGACCTCGGATATCGCAGCAAAGCAGGAAACGTGACATGGCTGCCGCAACTCGCAACGTCTCGACGCTCCTATAGATCGGAGTGCAAGCAAACGCATGCAGAGTTTTGCAGCGGCCTCTCAACCAGCCAAAGTACATGAACTCGAAACTACAGCGCCGTGTTTGGGCTGCTAACCACCAACGTGTCTGCTCCAGGGAAATCGAGCTCGCTTGCTGCAAGACGGAGCATGTATCAAGTACTATGGCCGTGGCGTGCGCCAGGCATCTGGGCAAACACGCCGCTCCATCCAGTAGCTGTGGCGGCCAAAACCTGTTCGTATCATTTTCGGCCCTAGACACCTTACGTACGTCAGGTACTATATTCCACAGGTCGTACTTAATATACATCATACATCTTCAGGAGAAGAAGATGTGTGTAGACGGTAGCCGCGTCTCATATCATGGCTACATATTGCCGATCGCAGGTGAGGACAACACTTGATTTACCGGAAGACAAAATTTACCAGCCGCTGTAAGTTTGGGGTTTGGTTGATTTCTTCCACGAGGACGGCCGCTTTCGGCCAAAGCGATGGCTTGACGATCTTCTTGCACCTTCACGCCCGATTTTCACCATGCGAAAAGCTCCATGGTCCAAAACGCACAAAAACTCATTGCTCTTTTCGCAGCGTCTTGCTCGTTTCCCCAGCGCTAATGTGGGTAGTGGACCTCGGCACTTGTGCAATTCACATGGACCACAAGCCGCACCGCTTCCAGCCACCATCACCCCCCAAGCGCGAGCCACCTTCGTCCGATCAACAAAATGACAGCACCGACCAACAGGCCTCCGATGCCACTGACGAACGCCCCAAAAAGCGAACACGGCGGGTGGTCGACTCGAGCACCACGTGCGCGCCTGAGCAGTTGCATTGCCGCTACGCCAACAAGAAGTGCCTCAACCCGCGCGCGGTTAAACGCACGGGCGGACTCCACACCTTCTGCGCCATGCACCGCGCCAATGCCAACCGCAACCAGCGTCGTCTCGACATGCGGAAGCGCATGGCTCGACAGGCCCAGAGAGAGCAGACCGAAGGAGGCCAAACGTCATCGACCCCCAATGCAACCACGCCTCGGCAGCAAGAAACAGTGAAGACAGAAGAAATCATGCAGATTCCATCCCCAATGGAGCCTTTTGATGCACGTTTTGAACCGCTGCACACGCCGACACCGCTGCAAGAGGAGGACATTTCGACTTTAGTAACGCTCTTCCTGCCCCCAGTGAATGATGACACGTTTGCCTTTCAGCGTGATATCTCCGCGACTCCTACGACCCCTCATTACTGGTCCTCCTCGACCAGCACTGGCGAACAGACACCGCCGCCACCTCCGCCGGGAGGCATGCGGTTTTGAATGTCCAACCAAGATGAGCGTGCAGACAACGCAACTCGACACCCCACGCAGAACGAAATTGCGTAGACGGTATATATTTAAGAAGAAAAAAAAAACAATGTGCATGACGTGAACGCAGACGGTAAAATACTACACCATTGCACGGCGTTATTCACAAAGTCAACAGTCAAATTCAAATTGTGCGCGCTCAAATTCAAATAAACTCTGTAATATCATATCCAACGTATTATTCTTTATAGTAGGATATGTAGGATATGTTCGCTGGATCTAATGGCACTTATAAAATTGGCGCGAAGTCTGTACATTGGCGCGTAGCAAGTAAAATCCATGCTATTGCTGTTATCTCGAGTACAGGCCTAGCTTACCAAGAGTCTCTGTTCGGCTCATTCACGTCGGAGCTGGCGAACGAGTTCATCCGGCGTTTCCTGCGTCACGTCCAAGCGTCAACACCGCTGGACGAAGTTGCCTTGGTGCTCGACAACGCACCGTGCCACACCTCTGCCATTAAAGTGTTCGAAGAAGAGGAGTTTGCGGAGGCGGAGATGCTGAAGCTTGGGCCATACTCGCCAATGCTCAACCCCACAGAGAACATATTCTCTGTCTACAAGAGCGCTGTTAAGCGCTTTTTGGTGCGGCAGCGCCCAGCCATTCTACGCGTCCCAGAAGGGGTAACTATCACGGAGCACCGGGATGGATTCCTGGAGCTCGCAGCAGACCCTCTCTTTGCTGAGGTTGTCACGCCGGAGTTTTGCAACCGAGCTTTCTGCCATTCCTTGCCTCACCACCAACGTACTCTTCGCTTTGAAGGTATGCTAGTTGGAACATAATTGTTCGATCAGATGTAGCAGGAATATACAATATATTAGGTAATATATCTGACAGGTTTTTGAATTTGAGCGCGCACAATTTGAATTTGACTGTTGACTTTGTGAATAACGCCGTGCAATGGTGTAGTATACAGTGCTTTGTGTCGTGGTTGTTTCCGCTATCTTAGATGAACACGCGAAATTCTCCTCGAGAATGGCGGGCCAACCTGTATGAGAGACATAGCAGACAGGCGTGAGCGGCCTTCTCGTGCTACATGTACGTAACAGGAGACCTGTTCATATTGTCGGCATCGAAATTGGACATGCAGCTCCTAAGATTACTGAAAACTGCGACTTTAGCAGCTCGACTAATGCAAGGTTGAATTTGAGAACGTTTTTTTCTTGCAGGCGAAGGTTTAGCTCCCTGTCAATCAGAGCTCACCCAAACGTTAGTGGTAATAAGCTTTGACTGAGTTGAAAGCAGCCAAACATTTATTTGCTACGGTCTTTTGCGGGCGTATAGTGGCAAGATGACAGCAAATTGATGTACAGTGAACAGGAGATTATCGCACATATCGGAGCTCGTCGTTGGTGACGAGCTATAATATCTTAGTCTTATTCTTCGATTATCATTTCGGTGGGGTCGCCACCTCGCTGGGTCTTGTCTGATGGAGCATTGCGCTCGTCACGCTCGTGCTGGGTAAATGCCAGCGAGCTTTGCTTGGCATTTCTGCAGACTCTGCAGTGCAGAGAAGACTGTGGGTTCTTGTGGCAGTCCAGCTGCTGTGAATCGCGAGACCTATCAGGTGGCAAGTTAAAAATGGCTTCGACGTGCTGTACCATCGGCCAATGCGTGTGCGAGTCGTTCCTTGTCCATACGTGGTTTATCCTCGTTTTGTCGGCGCGTGCTTAGTCGAACACGTCACATCGACTAACAGCGACAATCGCGTGACGTGAGCGATCTGCCTTACGGACAGCAGTAATAAAGCCACCTGCAGAAGCAGTCGCACCTCGTATTGCCTGTGCCCAAACGTGGCAGCAGAATCGATGCCAGCTACGCCACACGCGACCTCCGAGTCCAATGTCACGCCTGGAAGAGTCCAGTTCGGGAGATGCCGCCGCGATGCGCGAGCGGGCAGCAAAAGGTTCAAGCAGAAAGGAGCAACTCGGGCAGCAAAGCAGAGGAAGTGTCCTCGAAGCCCGTCTGCAAGACCGGCGCTGGATTTTTTCGCTCGCTGCCAAGCCGATGGAGCTGGCCCCGAGTCTGAATTGCAGTCCAGAAGCGGAGCCGCTCGTATCGGCGCCGTCCTGATATCGCGACGCGACGAAGAAATCAGGTGGCGCGAGCTCATTCGACTGAGCGGTGCAGCAACGGGCGACCGCAGTTGAAGCCGGCTTCCAGGGCTCCATCGCGCAGTCGTGCAAATGCACTGGAGTTCCGTATTGGCGGCGAAGCAACCTTGCATCGCATCTGGACGAACAAGGGCCGAGAAGCTCGAGCTGCGTCTCGCCAAGCAGCAGCGCTGAAGCCCGAAGTCTGCATACATGGGATATCATCGCGAAGCGGCCAGATCATGGCCGATCACGACGCCGCGTCCATCTCACCGGCTACTCGATCCGAAACCACCAGGATTCTATAGTACAGCATATCCAAAATAGCAGGTTCATTTGATTACAACAGGTGTCGCAACTTACAAAATCAAAGCTAAAGTGACCACTGCAATGTATTGTGTTTCAAAGAGGAATGTATTCTCACAGATAAACCATTTGACAGTAGCACTGGTCACGGTGGGATCCGATCGCGTCGAGCAAGCCGACACAGACGGGGCGCTCTGATACAAACTTGCACTGCCTGCATCTGACCATCCGCAGTCAATCACCAAGTTGTCTCGAACCAGTCAGTCACTCGAAGAACTCCTCGCGATGGAGCACCTGCTGAACGACGCGCCCGAGGAAGCCGAGGAGATGGCCGTCAAGAACGAGGCCACGCTCGCGCCTGTGCGTGCACCTCTCGCCTCCGACGCGCCGCTGCCGCACCTGGCCGCGCAGCTCTCGACCGTGAGCGCCGCCAGCCCCAGCAGCTCCGCCGCCAGCCTCGGACTGCACATGCTGGCCGCCTCACAGCCGGCGCCGCCACGCCTGCCACCCATCAGCCTCCTCACGGCCGCAGCCGCCGCGCTGCAGCCCATGCAGTGCCAGCCCATGCGCGTGCAGGCGACGCCTCAGCCCCAGCTGCGTCCGGTGATGACGGCGCCGATGCAGGTCGCTATTGCCACGCCGGAGCCTGCCTCGCAGAATGCACCCCCAGTCGATGAAATGCTGTGTCGCTACCGTAACAAGAAGTGCGGCTATCCACGCGCCATTAAGCGCAACGGCGAGCGCCATAACCTGTGCGAGCGCCACCGCGCGAAAGCCAACCAGAACCAGCGCAAGCTGGAGAGTAAGCGCCGCACGCAGAAGCGCATGATGCAGCGCGCGTCAAATGCTCTGGGCGCAGACCGTATCGTCAAGTCCAAGAAGGCTGCGGCTTCAGCCGAGACGGAGATCACGTTCAAGTTGTACGGCGGCGCTGCTGCATGAGCAAAGAACGCGGGGAATTGGAGAGGGAAGACTTGCAGGTTCGAGATGAAGAACTGGCGAGGTATCAAGAGGTGGGAGAGGCGATGAAAAGGCCTTGACACGTAGTTATCGAAATGCAGAATGTGCTATAATTTATGAACGAGAAAGTTGTTGAAGCAAATGCAGATATTTGCCGTTTTTGGGTGAGGATTTTAATCTTCTTCTTCTATGGTAGTACTACGTAAGTATTTCAAAAATATTAGAATCAACATAATATTTGTTATGTACTATAATAATAATAATAGTATCTCCGCCTCAAATGTCTCTAATAAAATATTATAATATACACAAGTAAGTACATATTAACTGTATGATATAATATATTACTTAGTACATGTAAATATGTATCATTTTTTCACACGAAGAAAAACAGAACTTAACTACCAGTACTATCATACGAAGTAGTTTTTAATTCCCTAAATCCTTAAATATACTCACGTACTACTAAGACCTTAGTATGTCGTAAGATAATTTACCATCAATAATGTACTCAGTGTGAAATTGAAATTTGAATATCCTGACCGGCTTGTGCTGCAAGGTGGCGACTACTGGAAGTGCAGAGCGATGAACACCCACGACGACTGTACATGTACACTGTACATTCATTGTACATGCACGTGAACATCACTACCATCGTTCAGAAACAATTTTTTCAAATGTGAAAATAAAAATGATGCCTCCTTCAGAAAAGCTTACGAACGAAAAAAACGACATCGAGGTTGAACTCTCGTTCATTTATTATCGAGCTAATGACCAAAAATCAGGCTCGCGACTTGTACCCTCATAGGATGCTCGTCATGGAATCAACGCTTGGTACTTTACCAGCCCCAACCTCCTCCCCAACCTCCGAGGCCGCAGCAGCCGCCCAAGCCTCCGCCCCAACCTCCGCCCCAGCCTCCGCCCCAGCCTCCACCCCAGCCTCCACCCCAGCCGAGTCCTCCTCCTCCCCAGAACTGCTCCTTCTTGTTGTCACCAGCAGTTTTTAGTGCAGCAGGAGCCGCCTCGACGGCTGTAGCTGCAGTACGCAACGCCGGTTGGTCGGCAGCAGCAACGTTCGCGACAGCAAGTGCAGCGACGACGGCGAGAGCAGCGATCTTCATGGTTCTGCTGACTTGTAGTTGGCTCTTGAGCTCCTCGAAGCAACTTGCGTTGTGAACGTTGGCTCAGAAGCTTCGGATTGCCGAATCTCGTAAATGAAAAGCAAAATCTCGGGAGTTTACTCGAACTTGAAGTGATAGACAGATCTTGCCATGGCGACAAAAATTGACTTAGCGAAGTTTCGGCTAAAAAGGATTTTACCAAAAAAAATACATTACCGTTATGTTTTCTATACCTATTCTAGAGGGGAAGGTGCACTTAGTGGCGATTCACACGTTAGCCGAACTTGGTTTTCTTTTAATGCGGAGGTCTCTGGGTCAGGTAATTTATCCAGCGCGTACGCTGTACCCAGCATGACACTCTTGTCCGGGTTCAGTACCAGTGCAGTTACCACTTTCTTTCGCTTCTGTTCCTCAATGACAGGGATGACGCTGGAGCTGCTAACAGGATCAGATGAAGCGTTTTCTGCGTTTCCCTGTTCCACGTCAATTTGTAGATTCATCAGCTCACTAAAGCGAAATTGTTGGCATCGGCATATATAACTCAGTGCGGCGTACAGGAGAAACGTCAACATCTCATGACCTTGCACAGATATCCACGTCCAGATATGCCAGTGATTGTCTGACCCAGTCAGAGCAGCCACCGTCGCGATGAAGAGGAATCCCTTCTGCAGGCGTCGGTAGTGGAGAAACAACGTTCCTTTCCACATAACCAGCGACGTATCAATACTGAGCTGTTCTCCAAGTCGAAATCGTAAACGCAGCATCTTTAGGTTCACAGTGACGTAGTAGTGGATCAGGAACATGATCGAGAACCACGAGACCCCCCAAATAACTGCAATACCAACATTTTCCACTTCGAGTTGCTTGAGTAGAACAAAAGCCAACGCCCACTCCACTGATAAGCAACGGATACGGAACACGTCGATCCTTTCGAGCTTGATCTGTGTGATATTCCAGCCTGCAGCGATGTACAAAGCCGTCTCAGCAGACCAAGCAAGGGCCACAACCTGAGCAGCCAATGTTACGATAGCTAAACCGTTGAAATGGGAACTCTCGAAAAGATCCGAGGTAAATTTCGTGGCGAAGGAAAGCGCCGAGTAAATTACTTGTGTCACGGAGACACTCAGTAACTTATAGTGCAGAGAAACGATGGATCCCGGCGGAGCGAAGCGCAAATGCACCATCCAAACCAAACAGGCCAGCCCCCACAGCACTGTACTTGCGCCGTAGAACCCTAAGAGGTATCTATTCGATTCCCACAGACATTTCCCATTTGCTGAACACAAATTCACAGTCACTGTACCCAGAACGACTTGCCTTGCAGCAGGAGAGATTTCACATTTATCCGACCATAGAGTTGTTGTTTCTTCGGATAATCCGGGATAATTTCGTGGACAGAAGAAACATGCAGAATCCGTATCGAGTGCTGGAGGATATTCGAGACACGAGCGTAAAATTGCGTCGTTCCCTCCTAACATCTCACACGCGTCGAGGAAGAAAGTGAGATTGGTGGAGTTACTGCCCATGAGCATGGCGAAATCCGTCTGAGTGATATTATCCACAGACCCGATGATTTTCTCGGTGACTTGGTACACAGATAAATCCCCTGACTGATTTTCCAACGGGAAGGACTGGCAGTAGTAGTCGAGAGTCCGATTGGGCATCGCACAGAGCGTGTCTGACCGGGAAGGAAGATTGAGGAAAGTTTCGGTTGCCATTTGATCGCAGGCGAGTAAGTAGAGCATGACCCGGTCGTTGCTGTCTATGAGATTTCTCAGTGAGAAGTGGACGTTGAAGTCGAACTCGAAAGACTCGCCGCGCTCCAGATCGAAGGTGGCCAGGAATTCCAGCGGTGTGAAGCTGTTGTCAAGGGTTAATTTGTGACGGAAATCCGACTTGCCGAACAGTGAAGCCAAACCACTGGAAGCTGAGGCCGTAGGTTTAACCAGCCAAGATTTCGACACAAGAAGAAGCGCACAGGTGGCTCGGCAGTAGGACGACAGCATCACGCCTCCGTGTCTAGTTCTAGACTACAGAGAAGGAAACCAAAGGCAGGGGATAGTGTCGTTATCGGAAATTGCCGTTAACATCTATTCTCAGCTTAAATATCGTTTAAAAAAACGTATCAAAATGATAATCTTTAAATGTCTTTCTCAAAAAAACGTAGAAGTACTTCATTCTGTAGATTTCTCAAAACGAAGTAATCTTTATCCTGTAGAAGAATGTTTTAACCACGTGAAAGTCCAGCTAAAGTCAGCTCCTGCAAGTTCGCTAGAAGTTAGTTCGGTAATAAATTCGTGTCGGTAGTTTACTTACCGTTGTGCTCTAGAGAGTTCTGTACGGTGTAAAAGATCCACAAGAAGAGGTTGGACTGCACAATTCTCCATCCTCGATCCAGTACGAACGAAAGCATGTGCAGCATGGAAATCCCGATTTTCCGCTTGATGGCGTACCCAATTACGACTAGGGACAGCAATTCAGCAACGCCAAACAAGGCCACACTGCCGATATTTGATCGGAAGGTTGCGTCATCGAGCGTCTTTAATTGTGGGTAGTACACGCGGTTCGGGAGGTAGTACGTTGCAGTCATGTACATCGCTAAAATAAATCCAAAAAAACATAATAAAAATTAATACTGGCCAGCTACCAAACAGCACGAAAACCAACATACAGCACTTACAATAGATAAAAGGAACGATAACCTCTGTGTATTCCACGAGGATGACAAACTCAGTGGTAAATAGAACTTGTGCTGCCTTCTGCACAAATCGTCGACGCTCTTTGTCCGAAAAGATATTATCCAAGATTTTTTCATTAGAAGAATGGTGTTGATTCAGTGGCTGGAATACCTCGACTGCAGCAATAGAGGGCTGTGGACGTAACGTGATCACCGGTAGAACTCGTGTTGGGACAGTATCAGCTCCAGGGCCTTTGGAATTTTCACTGTAGCTGCTCGAGGTAGAAGTCTTTAAAGCGCGGATTCCAAAGTTGTATCGCCTACGAGCAAGGTGAACGCCAGTCTGTTGATCCTCTTTCATAATCTGCAGCACAATCTCAACGAAATTCGCAGCTTGTAACGTGTGATCCGCTGGGATTTTCCTTCGTAACTGGATAATATCTCTCATAAGATCCTGGATATCGGTCATGGATACCCACGCAAGAAGAGCGTCCAGTGCGACCATGAGCAGCGCCGTGTTGATCGACTTGGAGTTCTGCATGGAACTGGAGACGTACAGCGCGTTGAAGACGTCCACGTTGAAAATCATGATCTGGGGAGTTAAATCGTACTTATTTCCTAAGAAATAGCTCATCCAGTTCTTGGCAATGAGTTTAATCAGAGTCAAAAGCCCCAGATAAAAGTTCTGCCCCAAAGTCCCCACGTGTACGAATCCGTAGAGGTAAGCGGGGTATACGAACGTCAACAGCACTTGGCACACGAGGACTACGATGTAATTGAACAGTTCACTGCGTAAAGCTGCGTCTTGTCGTAAAGTTTTGCCAAAAAACAGCGCGAAACTCACAACGAGGACGAAAAGCCACACTGGAATGCCGATAACAAGCGCGAAAGGCAGAGGAAAGCCAATGAATTGCGCCATTACGATCATGAAAGTCGTAGCTCCTCCACTGGCAATGACAGGCATCGCAACGGCCTGGATCGACGTGATCTTTAGCCCTGGTACGATGACTCGGAATTGTTCCACAATGGCGCGTGTCATTAGAGCAATAGCGAGACAATCTCGACCCCAGAAGAGCGTGTTGGCGCTGGATCCTTCGTCAGGAGGAGCCATGGGGGCGATTTCAATCAACGTCACGACCACGAGACACGGTAAAGGGGATAGAGTACAGATAACTAGTCCCCACAGTGTCGACGTTGAGTTGCTGTACTCGTTTAAACTTTCCATGCGACTGGCTGAGTAGTGGCCACGTAATTCCACTTGGAAACTCACAAAGAATCGGTAAAGTCGACGCCAGATACGTCGAATCCCTCGCATAGCGACGGCTTGCACGTTGTTTATAGGCTTCCAGGTCTTCGTCGTCTCCAGGTATTTATATCCACCACCATCTTTCCTCTCGCTTTTCGCTCATATCCGTTCTTTTATCTCGAGAATGTCAATGCCTTACACTGCCGTTCCCTCACCTTCCTCCAGCCCAAACTACTATTACCAGGTGACACTGGACAGCTACACGTCCCAGCTCCAGTATCTGGGCGAATATAACCTCGGAAATGACGGAACGTTTGACATCGCGTTGGATATTTTACTTCCCGTCCCGATTCCTCAAATCGACCACGACCGAAACTTACTGTACCTCCTCGCGTGTGAACAGGATGCAGCCGACGCTTTCTTGCGTTTACCAAGAGCCAACGACGACCACGTGCCTCCATACTGTACGATGGTGAATCGAACGCTGGACTATTATTGCCAGTCATTTCCACTGGAAGACGAATCCCCCGACGAATTTGTGTACCAAGTTTCCAAAATTGTGACTGGGTCTGTATCATCCCTCCCTCCATCCGCATACTCGTTGACTGTCGGCACAGAGAATGAGTCCAAGTCCACAATCTTCTTCATAGACGCCTGCGAGACTGTAGGAGGCCAGAAAGCCATTCTTCGCTCCTGTTTGCAGCACCCGCCAGGCTCTCAACCCCAAAGCTCGTGCTTCTACTGCCCTCTCAACTACCCACTGTCGTACAGCAGCCAGATCTCAGCTATAGATGAAGGCGAAGAGTGCGAGACACCGCCATCCCTGCAGCCTATCATCCACGGCACCGTATCCATGAATCTGTGCCATGCCAGTGGCGACTGTCTAGGCAAAACCACGAGCTTCCAGTTCGTACTTTACGGCTTGAGTTCTCTTGTCTGGGGTGCCACGTCTTTTATCTGGATCGTCCACATTCGAGCGGCAGCACACGACGCAGTGATCGAACTCCAGACCAAGATGAAGCTCGTACCGGTAACTCAGATGCTGTACTCGATCCTGACGCTCGGAGACCTCTCCGCTGAGGAAAAACTCGTGGGTACAGCACGCAGTCTCGCTCGGAACGCGGCGGTCCTGGCTCAGCTTGTAGCTCTCGCTGCGTTCGCTGAAGTGGTCATGGTCATCGCTAAAGGGTGGAAAATCACGCGTCCTGCTCTTCTGCCTCGTGAAGCCCAGTGGATCCGCTTCGTAGCTTTAAGTTGGGCCGGATCTTTCGCTGTTCTCAAGCACTCGGGGATCAAACAGCTCGCTCTTGTGGTCGTCTGGGGGCTGTCCTGGGCCTGCGTGGTCTTCATGGTCTGGTACAACTCGGCTTTCAACCTCAACATGCTCAAGTACCAGCTCGCAATGGTGCGTCAACTGGACGTGGACCCGCAGCGCACGCCCGTCTACACCAAGTTCATGCTCTTCCGGCGCTTCCGAGGATTACTGGCCGGGTACATTTTCCTGTCGTGCTTGCTGGGTATCGTTGGGCTGGTGAACGACGCGACGCAACACTCGTCAGAATGGACGTCTCTGGCAGCTGACGAAGGTCTCACACTGCTTCTCTTCGTCGCACTGGGGTACACGTTCCGCTGCCGTCGCTTCGGGCGTCTCCAGCCCCGTAACACCGTGGAAGTCGCTACCGTTCGTTCCGGCCTGGGTGCAGCGCATCGAGGTAGTATTCTACCAGAACCTGCTCCTGTGGAGGCAGCAGAACCACCAAAGCGTAAGAAAACCATCGTCGTACTTAACCCGGACCAAGCCCCGTGGCTGGCAACGCTGGACTCCACTGAGCAGCCGAAGAGCATCGTCAGTCCACAGTCTCAATAGATTATCACCCCCCGCTCTGTCTGCTTTCCTCGTCGACGTATAGCGAACGCGTTTCCGCGTTCAAGCGGCCTCATCGTCGATGCGCCAGCTGTGCTCGTACTGCTCGATGAATCTGGTTCAGAACGTGGGAACTGCGTCGTGGGTGGCAGTCCGAGTGCAGAGAACACGAGAGCGTCGACCTGAGGCTCTGCGAGTAATGCAGCAGGTGCAGGAGCCGGTCGGAGCTTCCGATTGCCTTTCCGCTTAAGTGCGCGCTGCTCCGCCTTGTTCACGGACGTCAGGAGGCGATCCACCACGTCCTGCGGCCCCACGTGTGTCGCGCCGCGCTGGCAGACGATCCCTCGGGGCCGCATCTTCTTCCTCGCACTGGCCTTATCGTCCGCGCAGCCGGCCTCGATCTGCTCTCTGCATGTGCGCCACCTCCAGATCGCGCGGCGCCGGGTCTTGAACTCGTCGGGCGGCAGATCCGGATAGAACTCCTCGATCGTCTCACGGACGTTTTTACACGCCTCCAAGTGCTCCAGCACCCGCCGCTTCTCGTCCAGTGAGAATGAGCACCGCTTGGATGGTCTTGGGGCAGCGTCAGCCTCCTGTTCATGGTCTTCTTCACCTCCTGAACCTGATCCTGACCCTGACCCTATGTCGTCGATAGGAGAGTGAATTCTCTGCTGCGCTGGAGCTTCTTGAAGCCTCGTGGACTGCTCGACAGCAGTAGCAATGAGGTCCTGGATGCCTGCTTCTTCCTGCACTTCTGCGTCCTGCAAAGTGGTTCTACGCTCGACAGGCTCGAACTGGTCCATTTCTTGGTCGTTTTCGTCCGGAAAAGGCTCATTCTGCTCTGTCATTTCGTCTGCGAGTCCTCGAGGTATTGGCGGCTGCGGCTTGAGCGTTTTCAGCTTGCGCATGCGCTTCCTTGTGGCCCCTTGACGCGTCGCAGCGCCTTGCAGAATCTCCTGCGCATTCCGCCGCCAACTGAGGACCAGACGCCGCCGCGCGTCGTAGCGTTCGGCTGGTAGTGACGGGTAGAAGCGCTCGATGGTCTCACGCACGCGGCCGCAGGCTCGCAGATGCTCCAGGACGCGGCGTTTCTCGTCCAGCGAGAAGGAGCAGCGGCGGCGGGGCGACATCATGGCTAATGGCAATAATTCCTCGTGGTAATTTTGGCCAATCAAAATCTAAATTCTACTCATGAGACGGACGCGAGCTTGTAATAGGAGCATTTAGATTTTACCTAGAAATTTGTATTTCCATCAACTAATCATCATTTGTTTTTGTTATCTATGAGACGGGATGCACCACGTCTCGAAAATAGTCCACTTTTGGTCCGAGTGGAGTCGATGTTGAAGCGGACACCAGCTGGGTCAAGAAGATCAAGTCTCTGGTAGTTAGTTGTGCAAGGGTTAATATGTAGAGCTTTTTCATGTTGGACACGAAGGGGTTTTAAAACGTTTGGGTATTATACTTCATAGCGTAGTGAAGTGGACGGTGGAAGGATGAAAGGGTACTTTTTGTCCATCGACTTTACTCCCGGTCTCGATCCGGGAAGCTCAGTAGCATGGCGGTCTCCTTTAATTCGTCGTACGTCGGTTCTGGCAGCGGACTCTCGGTGCCCTGCAGTGGCTCTGGGATGTGAATATGGGGACTAAAAGCCGCGGAGGTCTTGTGCTCCGTTTCGTCCAAGCTGACGTCGTCTCGCTGGTTGTCCGACGCGCTCTGCTGCGAGCCCCGTCGACTGCGCGTGCCGTGTTTGCTACTCCGTTTGCGCTGCTCCGAGTTGCGCTGGTTCTGGTTGGCGCGTTCGCGGTGCATCTGGCAGAAGTTGTGCAGCTCGCCGTTGCGCTTCTTGGCGCGCAGGTTCATACAGCGCGTGCTTTTGTATTTGCAGCGCAGTTCGTCCGGCGGGTCGACGGCGCGCGCGGCTTCGGCGGCGGCGCGTTCCGCCTCGAACAGCGGGTCGAACGGCACTGCGACGCGCCCACCTGTCGGCAGCGTCACGAGTTTGTGTCCGTCCTCGTCCAGTAGTCTCGGGTCCATCCTGCTCGTGCTTTAGCCCGGTGGAAACAGGGTGCGTGCTCCGAGCTGGAAAAATGGCGAGTGCTGGTCTTCTCGGGTGGGATCTGACGTAGGGCGAGGCGGGAGACAGGCGAAGCGAGACCGACCGCCTGACGAAGGCTTACTGTGGCCGTCACAGGTGATACGTGCACCAGTTGTGAAAGTCTGCTAACTGGAGTGACCCCAATGGATAAAACTAGCAAGCGAGACGCGACAACTGTTGGCCTTGTCCGACATTGCGTGCTATCACGCCACTCGACTGCGGCCTTTGTTTGGATCTCGAGCTTCGCCTGGGGTAAAAGCTTTGAGGCTCAGCAGTCTCGCCCGCTCCGCCATTTGGGTCCGGCGCCGCCGTACCACCTCTCGCGCACGAGCACGAGGTCCGAGGTCCGAAGAACGCCGTCGCCAGCATTACGATCAACGGACTCTGCCTTTAGCCGCCCAACAGCCCGTACACATGCAAATCGGCGTTGCTTTGATGGCGATACTGTACAGCGTTATCAGGGCAAGAATTTGGTACCGCCCCGTACTTGAGTTGACCCAGTCATAGCCGGGCTTGGCATCCGCCCCCTATGGCGACGGCGCAGACCCTGACTCATCCGGTGCCGGTAATCTTTCACCGATGGATGGCAGGTCGAAGCTACGGCGAGGAAGGGGGTTGAAACTCAGGACAAAAAGTTTAAAAGATTGACCTCAAGGTCTTCGTGTACTCTAATACCAGGTGTCACTAACGACTCGCAATGCTCCAGCTGCTCTCTGGCCAGCGCTGGATGTGTCTCCCGTCGTTCAGCCGCTGTCTTGAATGGTCTTCAGTAGCAGTTCGGCCTCCCATTCGTTCAAAGACGGCGTTGGCGGGTCCTCCGAGCTCCGAATCGGTTCGGGGAGGCTCGAAAGCTCCGACGGTTGGTCGCCGTCACGACGTTGTCGCAGTTTGGCGTCGAATCACCCTTGGTTGGCGTTTGCCTTTTCACGGTGAAACTCGCACAGGTTGTGCAGTTCTCCCGTGCGTTTGAAACTACGACTGTTCTCACAACGGGAGCCTTTGTACTTGCATCTGTTCTCGTCTCGCGGACTCGGAGGGCTCACTCGGTGGTCGACAGGGACCTGCACCAGTTTCCCCGTGGGGGGGTGCACCATCAGTCGGTGCTCTACGTTCTCATTGTCGATGGAGTTTGACATTTTTGTTTTGTTTTGTTTTTGGTGGTCGAAAAGCGAAAAGTGGTCGTCAATGTACGGCGTCGCGTCTGATAAGAGAAGAAATGAAAGTGATGGCGGACCAAACGGAGGACGCGGCGCGTTCGAGATGACAAGAGACACAGGCGGATTCACGCTGCAGCGATGTGGGGCGGTGAGGTTTTCCATGCGCAAATATCTGCTAAAACACGGTTTTGCGTCTGCTCCATTAGGTCGGACTCGTGGCGCCTGCTTTGTTATCTCGGTGGCGCTTATGTTTTCAAAGCGCTTTTGGTGCTTGGAGCCGTGAAGGTCCCACGTCTGACGTGCAACCGTGCAGCTTTGAGCCACAGGCGAATAATTGCGAGCATTCGTCGATGGAAGGACCATCATTCCTCACTTGCAATTGCCACAAACGGTAGCTGGATCCGACGAATTGACAATCGACCACCGAGACAGAACGACAAGAGTTGGCGTGCAAATCCGAGATGCTCTTCAACTAAAAGCCGCCTCGTAATCGATGATGGCGGCTCCAATGCTGTTGCCACTACAAGACGCACAAGACGCGAAAGGTACCGGTAACACAACAGAAAAACGATTGAGAGGATTACACTTAAGATACGTCTGATCTACTGTCATGGAGCAGAAACGACGGACATTTCAGTGCCAGCTTGGGCTGATGCACATGGCTGCGGCCAACGCGCGACGCTGTTTCGCATCCTCGCACTGCTGCACGTACTTTGGGTCGTCATGATACGCGAAAACCCGCGGACCAACATTCTCCACGCGCTCTCGAAGCTCCAGCCAGTTGGTACGCGCATGTTCCGCCTCGTTAGCTGTGGCCTTGGAGGGTTCAGTGCTTTCCGAATTCCGTTGAGGCTTTTGCTTTTTGACTTTGGTATCTTCGACAACAGCTTCAACATCTTTGTCAAGTTTATCGTCTTGCGCTTGTGGCAACGTTGTATCCATTCCCAGAAGTTGGATCTTTCTTCCGTGATTCCCGCCAGTCTTGGTGATAGTAGGGAAGCTGAAAATCAGTCCAAGTAAGGACGTGTGTTGGGCGTCTCCTTGAGTGGCGACGGCGGCGGCCTTGAAGGAAGCCGAGGCGGGGGTGATCTTAGCGTCAGCGACTGTGGAGAGAGATTGCACCGACATCTCCTTGGAGGGTTTTCTGCTGGTGAGGGATTACGTTGAGAAGGCAAAGGCAAATTTGGGAATGAACCATTAGCTCGGTCGGATCTTTCATCCATCCAGCCCGCACTCCAAGCACCCAAACCATCGCGAACCTTCGTAACTTAGCTGTATTTGATGTCTCAAGCGAGAAAGGTAGCCAGACGATATATCGCACAGTCACACCCTTCTTCAATCACTCATGCGTGATCTGGGGCAATAATTCTTTTTTTGCATACGAATTATGATAATTACTTACATGTAGTACTTCTCTAAATGCCATGTCGAAAAAGGCATTTTTGCGCATAAAGAGCAATGAGTCGCTCGAGCACGGAAACCCCATCATACCGATGGTCCAAAACCCTATCACGTGTATGTTACTAGTATTCACGAAGTGTGAAGGTAGATGATGACATTTAGAAGTGATAGGATATACCTTCAGATGACCGTGAAGGCACTTGGTGGCTTTGTCGGCCAGAAAGGAAGAGCTGGTCGAGAGGACTAATCTTGCCAGTTGAAGTTGAAGGGTCAATGTACGAATAGGAGGCACGTGGCTGATCTCACCCAGCTAGCTACTGCTACTGCTAGAATCTCGTCGTCATTTTTCCCGTGCTAAGCGAGGTCCGTGTGCCTGGTGTTCGAGTTTATTGGGCGTTGGGTCTACAGTCGGGACTGGTGGTACTTAAGTACTGTACATCTGTTGAGCTGGGCGGCAGGAGCTATTTGCTGTTTGATCCTTCCAAACCAGCTACGATGTCGACTCCGAAGCGGACATCATTGACCGCTCCACTCATTTGAAAGGCGTGCTCTTGCTGTACAGATAGTGTATTTATTGGCAAAATGGCTGAACGTGTACAAGTGTACAGACAAAACTTGGTACAGTACGACTATCCAAACAACTTCAACCACTTCAACCTTGACTCACGACCCGATCAGCTTTTGATAACCGTGGTACAGCTACAACTTCAACTGCCGAGCCTCGCCATTGTCCGCGTCGGTCACAATCCAATTGCCCAGCTCAAGTTCACTCCAAGTCGTTCGAGAATGAAGTTCTTCCTGTCCGCGGCCGCCGCATCCTTCGCTTTACTCGGTGTCAACGCCGCCGACTTGTCCGATTGTGTCGCCGTCAACTTCACCGAACGCACCACCGACTTCAGTTCCCTCAACGCTGTACTGGACCTAGCGGTGAGCAGCAACCTGCTCTCCAGCTTCATCGACGACCCGTTGATCATCGAAAACACGAACGTCGCGGCCGAATCCTTCTCGCTTCTGGGTATGGACTTCAACTTCACGGCCGACATCAAAGAGCTCAACCTCACGGGCATCACCACGGTCGTGCCTCGCCACATCAACGTGACGTCGCACGACGCGCTTCAAATTGGAGCCGATTTCTCCGGCAACCTGCAAGTATCGGCGACGATCGAGCTGGAGGTCGAACAGCTCAATCACAAGTGGTACCAGATCTGCTGGACCGACATCCTCCACCCTTCGACTTGCCCTCCAGCCGTCATTGGCGTTGACGTCACGCTGGGACTCGACCTGCTGACTTTGGGCCTCAACGGAACCTTCGACATGCTCGGCTGTGCTGCCGGTGTGTCCACTACGGAGTGCAAGAACGTGACGGTGAGCAACATCTTAACGTACGCGTTAACGAGCCAACTGGATCTTTTGCTCACACGAGTGCTCACTCGCTTCGTGGACGCGTCAATCCAAGATCTCGCAGTGGGGTTTGACAAGATCACAGCGTTGGACTTTGCCTTCGAAGGCCAGAGCGTCCTAATTACGCAACTCACGAGCGCGTTGCTGGACTTCACCGCTGAGGAGATCAACAAGAAGGGGACGACCTACAAGATCGTCATTGAAGTGGCGCAGAAGGCGGCCGTCGCGATTCTAAACAAGGTCATCGAGGACAAACTCAAGCCGGAGTTCGGCGCGACGTGCCTGGGAACGCGCTAGGATGGTCGTGGTCTGTCGGTAGCGACTTTGTGTATCTTTAATGAAATACGTTTCTCCTACTACTGTACCTATTCTCATTTTGTGACGACCAAAAATGTACCATTTCTGTAAAAATTAAAATATTGGTCTGAGCCTGGACCACCAAATCGGGTATAAGAGCGCTTACCGTTTACGATACATTTTAGTGGCAATATGTTACGGGATCTTGCTCTTTTATCTGCAATTTCGCTGTACGATCAACGGTTCAATATTGTACGTACTGTATTATGGAGAACAATGCCCAAAATAAAACTTTTCGATGGCATGTACCCTTGACCAACACTGTGCGAGATCACTGCTGTTCGTCACTGAGGCTTGTTTCGTGCTGTATGTTTTCATCTTCAAGATTAGATTCTCCCGCCAAGAATTCGAGAAAATTACATGAATAAAAAATAAGGAGCGCAGCGTCAAGGGTATTAATAGTCTCGGTTTGTATGTTGCACTCTCCCTTCTAGAAGGAGTGGTGAGTTTGGTACAAAAAGTAAAGATGCCAATAGACTACAGCCGTGTCCGAAACAAAACACTGTTTGAAAGACGGTACTGAGATTTGACATGGGATGCACTTAAAATGATACATTTTATCCGAAGGCGGCGAATTCGTTGCTGTACGAAACAACGATACTCAGATACGAATGGAATTATAATACAATAGTAATCGCATTTGACATAAAGTTTACGAGGGCAGTTGTCACCACACGCAAATAACCATTGCATTTGCCCCACATCAACCAAAGTAGATCCGTCAAATAAGCATGTAGTAGACTCCTACATGTAGGCGCGGTGCAAATTTTGGGAGTTCACCCTAGAACAGTAGCAAACCATCAACTTGATGATCAAGGTCCACTTCTCCGACGGCGAGATCTCAAATCGGCCCTTTTTCTGAAAGAAAGCATTCAGAGCTCTTAAAGTGTGCAACATACAGTTCACGAGCAGATGTTCAGTCTCCGCTGCATTTGTCCGACGGCGGGCGCATGTGCCAATCCGCAGGAAGAGCTCTTTTCTTTGACGACCAGGCCAGACATCGCTCGTATCCAGCGTCTTCCGCTGTCATTTGCCATTCGCTGGCTTGGAGGACAAAAGGACAGAGGCGGATGGATATGGCTCCACTGGCGCTGAGTACCAAGGTGGACGCGTTGTCGCTCACGGACGGAAGTCTCCGGTCCAGTCAATTGGCTAATTCCGTGGCAACTGCTTCGTTAAACGGTAGTTCGTCGGAATCGGAGACGTTTAACCCCGTGGAGACCAAGCGAGCAGGTGACAAGAAGGTCTTCCGATGCACATTCCCAGGCTGCGGGCGTGAGTTCCAGCTCAAAGGAAACCTCAAGAGGCACCTGAATATCCACAATGGGGACAAGAAATTTGGGTGTAAATTCTGTGGCAAAAAGTTCTTACGGAAAGCAGACATGGAGGTGCATTACCGAGTGCACACGGGCGAGAAACCCTATCGCTGCAAGTACGACGAGTGTGGCAAGTGTTTTGCTCGTCGTTCGGATTTATTGAGTCACGAACGAACGCATACGTAAGTTATTTATTTTTGAAGTTTTTTTTTTTTTTTCTGGTAGCTGACTGTGTTTCTCCTTTCTGTAGCGGCAAGAAACCCTTCTCGTGCGCATTTCCCGGTTGTGACCGAAGTTTCGCACGCAAATTCGACCTACACAAGCACCAGCGACTCCATGAAGACCAGACGGACGCCTCGGGGAAAGCTAAGACCAAGAAGCGTAAACTTTCTCCTCGTCAAGACGTTGCAACTCCCGTGCCGAAGAGAATCGACTCAGGTGACGAAAGTTGTGACTGTCCTAGTGACGTCGCTACGCCACTCGTGGGAGGAGCTACATCCACTGACGCTGCTTTAAACCCTGACGTGCTGCTACCAGAGCCGCCAGTAATGAAAGCTCCACTGCCGATCACCACCACATGCAGGACAAACCGACGCAAAATGTCCGCAACTGCTGCGTGTCTGAGCACCCCGACGAGACCGATACGGTACGAGCTGAAATGCCCCGAGAACCACATCCACTCGCCCCCAGCTTGTCTCGCCGCACTGTCGTCTTTGGACGCGTTCTTGATGTCACAGGAGACGCTGCCATTCTCTCTGGACGCATTCCCGCCTCACTGCCCTTCGACAACGATCGGAACAAGCTGCTGTCCTGCACACTTGGAGTTGAGACCCCCTCCGCCTGATGAGAACCCGGTAGCTACTGGAGTGAAGATGACTAACGGACCTGATATGCTGGACCAGCTCTTGACGCCATTCCCATCCACGACAGCCCCAATGAACAACATCCTGGGACCGAAGGAAGAATCCAATGCCAGTGTGCTAGACAGCATCACGGTTTCAACCGACCTACTGACAGGCCACAATTTTCCCGAGCCGAGCTTGCCTTTCGTCACTTCGGACAGCAGCAGCTTGCTTCCAGGATCAGTTACCACTACTGCTGCAGTTGGAATTGCTATTCCCCAAGCGAATGCTTTGGCTCCGGCTCCGACTCGTATCAATGTTGGTTCAACCAGCACCCCCCACCCAGTAGCTCCTGCTTCTCAAGTGAAATCTGCTGCAGAGAAAGCTTGCTTGTCAACGCCAACGTCGTCGGTGCTGGACTACTCGCGACATAATCGTTCTTGCGGCCACTTGTCTATCCAGCATGGAAACCACCGGGACTACGTGGTACAGAACCATCTTGTGTGCCAAGACAGCATCACAAGGCTGGGAGTGATCCAGCGGGCCCCTGCGAACGCCAAGATTGAGGTTAAAGCCGCAACTGCACAGTCTGTCAAGTGCACGTCACCGAAAGATACCCACCGTCCAGGCTGTGGCCATCTTCCCGTACGTCACAAAGACCACATTGACTACGTCGTGGAGGACAACTTGATCTGCCAGCAGGCCAGTTGGCTGGAGGACGACAACTTGGAGCTGCTTGGAGACGATTTCTGGGACTTCTACGGTGCCATCGACGCCTTCCCGACCAAGTAAGCAAGTGTTAGTAAGTGTAGGCTGATTGCACCTACCATAAGCTGAAAACGGTTGCTTTTATTTTGTGTGGAAAGAGCTTTTATCTTCCTCTCAGCAACGCACTTACAGGTCATTAATTGGGCCCCATGAGACGCGTAGTTTCGCCTCCTGTACCGTTGTTACCACGGTATCGAGCGACACGGTAGGAAGGGTTGAAGGCCCACGAGAGCGCGTTCAGCAGTCCTTGAGAATAGAAACACAACTCCGACAGATACAGCCAGAATCCCGAAGTGACCCAGTCAGCGCCGAACGCCTGCAGCCAGCCAAACAGTGTCGGAAGCAGCAGAGCAGCAACCGTAGCCACGCAGCTCGACAGCAGTTGCCCGCTACTACGACGCGCACGCTCAGCCTGCGGCGGCAAGGACTGGCCAGACGCACCAACGTACGCCAAATACACCGCAGTGGCCGCAAAGATAAGCGTCAACGTCGCTGGCAAGTAAAAGAGGAAAACGCGAGCCCAGCCAGGGCTGTGGCCCACAAAACACGCTCGGCATGGACCAGCACCATCCGGCAGGAACCCAATAACTCCAGTCAGCAGCGAAAATGCCCCCGTGAACGCAGCAGAGCACCAGATTACGACATGGTAGACAAATTTGTACTCCACTGTGCTCGAATGCGTCCAACGGACCGCCCGAATCAGCTCCAAGCCCACGGCAGCGCTGAATAACAAAATTGCAGTGCCAAAGAACTGTTGGGTACTCTTCAGCAGAGCGCAGAAGAACACATGCGTCTGGTGAGCCCTCCACACACCAGCAATCCACAGGGTCAGGTTGTAGCCCAATGTGCAGACTGAAAGCCACATGAAGAGCGAGAAGGATCGGAAGCTACGCAGGATCGGGTACTGCACGAACGAAGACACGATAAAGCCCGAGCCCACGAGCGAAAGACCCGACAAGAACAGCACCAACACGGCGTGAGTGTCCATGTCGTACATGTTGAAGCTGTTCTCAAAGAACGGTGACGACTGTGACGGCACCAGATCATCGTCTTTGCTGTTCACGTTGCCGCCTGGGACATCCTCCACTCCACAGAGTGTCGAGTTCGCTGGACAAGCGAAGCCCATCTGTTTCTTCTTGACGTCGTACAGCGAGTAGAACTTCTTCATGAACACATCGCCAAGCACCCACATCTCCTGCCCACTGGGCTGTACCAACACAATACACGTGAGTCCAACGCAGAGCGTGTAGTCTGATCCTTCAAGGACGTAGTAATGCTGTCCGCCAATACCAATTCTTAGTGGCGGGAAGTCCTCCGGCGCACACAAGAAGCACTGGAAGCCGTACTGCACAAATCCACAGTAGCAGCCTTGGTTCTGCGCGAAGGTGGCCACTTCATACAAAAAGTTCAAGTACAGTGTGCCTGGAATACCAATCAGTGACGTCCCTGAGTCCACAAAGGCCACACAGCCATCAGCACAGGCATTTCGGTGCTTGCCCACGTTAACACTGTGTAAGTGGATCCTCCAGAACGTCCACTGTCCGAATTGAGGCAGCACATCTGTCATTTGCCATGAAGCTTCAAGAGATCCCATGAAATCTTCATCATATCCTCCCAGATGCAGCTCCGACCCATTTGTATTTGGGTCAGGACTCAAATAGAAGGCGAACTGGGACTCCAGCTCTGGGTACTGCTCCAATAGAGCAAAGAACAGTGGCGGATGGGAGAAGGTTGACAGTCCATCGAACGCCAGGCCTAACAGTCCGTCCGCCTTCATCCTGGCCATCGACTCCTCCTCCGTCCGGACGATCCCCACTGTCGTGTCCCTAACTTGAAACTGTGCCACATGCACCACGTCCTGTCCGAAGTGGCCATTGACTTTGCCACTGCCGTACTGGACAGCGAAAGCAGGATGAGTCGTAGATTCATGGTACGTGCTGGACTGGGAGTGGTTGAACCTGTCCTGGCCTGCACAGGCCTCGCACTTCTGCCCAGGCACCCACAGGTCGCTGGATCCCGTGTCGAAGCACACGAGGACCTCCTGGGGAGGGGAGCCAATGGCGATCGGCCCGAAGAACTGGAACTCCATGAAGTTCTCAAGAGGCACGTGGCCTGCCGCTTCGAGTTCCATCGCATCATGCAGGACATTGTCCATCTTGTGTCCGCGCAGAGTGTTGGTCTCTGATTCCTGCAGGACGTTGAGGCTACTCAGAATCGTCTCCACATGGACGGAATTGGTCACGGCGTCGCTGGGCTGCGTGTGGAAGCTCAGCAGGTTCTGGGCGCTGCGACGCTGCGAGGTGGCGGTCAGAGGCACACGGAGAAGCGACTGCGCGGGCGAGAAGCTCAGCGCAGCCAGCGCAGAGGCGACGAGCGCGAACCGCATGACGGAGATCTGAGTACTGCCAGGCAAAATGCGGAATGGAAAAATATGTACCTGATTCGCGGTGATTTGGGGAAGAGGGGATTCTATTTTCAACACGTAAAATATATAATTTTATACAATGGATACGGATTTGTAAGCGATATTGTTATTAAATACAGAAACAGTATATATTAACTTTTGCGAGTTATCGGGGGGAAAGTGGCGAGGTACAACCGTTCAGGTACCACGCTGTCGCAAAAGATCGCCAAGCTACAAACTCAGATTCATATTTTAAAGAAATTGTGCTAGGTTGCAAAGTACAAGTACGATACAAGAATCCGCCAATACACATAGTACATGTAATAATGTTGAAGCCGCTGTCTCACTGCAGCAAATCCAAGCCCGAACCAGCCAGTGGACTGTATTACTTTTATGTTTTTCTTCTGGTGTGAATGGATTCTCTATTATGAAGGAGTCTGGCGATACGACGCCATCACTTCCAGCAATTTGTCCAATTTGCACTCGATTCCTGCAACGCGGGCGTTCAGTTCTGCAAGTTCTTCCGACAAGTCCGCGCTGACGCTTTTGGCTTCGTCAAATCCTTTTGGGAGTGTCGAATTCGATGCGTTCTCAGAAACAACCTCATGGAGGAAAAACCCTTCACGGAGATACGCGAACGTCGCGTCCAGTTCCTCCTCAGAGACGTTCACTGCTGGAAATAATTCAGTTAACGTCGTTGCAGTGATCTTGATGACTGGCACTTGGTCGTTTGAAAATCGGTGCACGTATTTCCTCTTGGCTTTAAGTATTCGCAGTAGAAGCGGTGGAGAGATTCTCCCTTCACAAACCACATTGTCTCGAGTGAGTTTTCGGATGTCAAACTTGAGTTTCTTGAAATATTCCATGGCTTCCGTGTCCGTATCGGAAGGTTTGGAGCGAGCAGGGTCGTGTTTCGAAGGAGAAGGCTGTGTTCTCTTGTCAGAACGCCAGAAGAGAAGCGATTTAAGCGCATCTCGATAAGGGTAATTGTCTCGGATCCTCGTCATCAACCGCTGGCTAATTTCTCCGTCGTATCCGTCCTGCGTGATCGTTTCGTAGACTCTCATGACAATAGCCAGCATCATATTAAGCAGCGTGATGTTGACTAGGACCATAAAAGTCCAATAGAATAGACCCGAGCCATGGAAAGCCTCAATGCTGCCGTAGTCGAACGTCTGGACGAGCAGATTAGCGCAGGACACAACGGAGTTGGGAGCGGTGGAGAACTCGAGCACAAATTTGCTAAAAAGGCTGTTCCCAGCAAACGCAAAAGTCATGAAATCACGATGAAAATCACCACAAAGTCGCGGAATTGCCGAAAAGAAGCCGCCACTGTACGAGCGAAGACGCTCAACCGCGGGTGGAAGCGCAATTGGCGGATGGCGAAGAACCCCATCTGGAGAATCGTGAGGGCGCCGACCACACTTAGTAAATCGACCCAAAAGGCAGCATCGTCTAGCGCCTCAATCACTTCCAGGAGAGCACGGAGACGTTCATCGCTGCTTTTGGAGTAGCTGGCAGCGAGTTCCTCGAGTTCGTCGTCGATATTTGTCGTTAAAACTTGGTATGACAGCACAAAAAACACTGGAATTGCCCCAAATTTAAAGATAATGACCACGCACTCCCAAATAATTGCTGCACATTTCCCGTTAAATCCTTGATGCAAAACGGAGTGCGGTTGAGACGGAGCTTTCACGATTTCAATGTACAGCAACATGATGGCGTAGTATACCAGTCCAATGCCGATGATCACGACCGACCAGGTCATTGGTTGCTCTCGATGGTCTGGCACGGCTTCCGTCGATACGGTCGGCTCAATTCTCCCGTCATCTCGAAAATTCACATCCAGACGCGTCACTGAAAATGTGTCAATCTCGCTGTTGTACGTGGCGACAGCCACACGGACGAGTGAGGTGTGATAATTCGCCCATGAGCCGTTGCTCTTCAAGTCGGTGACGGCTGCAATAGCTTCTGCTGCGTTCATATTCAAATCCAGGAAAATGGGGGCAGTCGGGGATTGCTCTTTCGCCACACAGTACGGGTGTAGTTCAACGAAAGCTTCGGTTGATTTGCAGCTTCGGATCCCTTTTACTGTCATTTCCAGGATCAAACCGCCCAGAATTTGGTTACTGAAGTCCAGATATCGGCGATTTTCCAGTTGCAAAGTCTCGTTGCCTTGGGATCGGAAAACCGAAGGGATCAACGTGGATGTGAGCCAGTCAAACAGAGAGTCGACGTTGTCGATATTTAGGAATTGTGCGAACTCGTAGGAACGGCCATCGGTTTGTGGTGCAAGAGCGTTGATGACAGCACGTTGTTGGTCAAATAATTGCTGCGTTGGCTACTTTGAGCCAAGGAGGATGCACACGAACGCGAAAATGGCGACGGCAATGAGAAGGCGGAAACCAGCGAACAGGAGCATCTCGTCGAATTGTAGGGAAGCTATTGCGTCGTCAAGGCTAATGGACAACTGGGGGCGATCTTTTTTCCAGTCGGGTAGCACTTGTACGAGGTGATTTTGGGCTCACGACGCTCATAAGCATCGCGAAACTCTCGGTATCCTTCGGGGCGTGGATGTTAACCTCCAGGGTTGTGTCGAGTTGATGCACACTCATGCCTTTTGCAGTGTGTGGCTGGCAGAAACTTGTGGAGTGACATCAGGAAAATGTTAAACGAGATCAGTCAATGGGTAAATTTTTAAGATTCCAATGATTTTTCAAGAACGAACCCACGAATTGTGTAAACTTTTTTTTTCTTCTTCTAATTCCGCCACCGTGGGCAGCTTCATTGACGTTCTCTATTGTCGCTTCGTGTCTCCCTTGTACATTCTCTATCCTTTCCCAGTGTCGTGTTGCTTATACTTGTGGTACACTCGTTGTCCTCTTGGGGTTTTTACTAGTCTAAAGCGAACACACCCACCCTTACGCCTCCGCTTCGTGCGTTGGTTCCGTCTTCAACTGCGCCAGTTCGTCATCTCTATTAGCTACAGCCAGACGCAGTCGGCGGTTCTCCACTTCCAGTTCTCGGATCTTGCTCATTCGCGTCTCCTGCTCTGCCTGGGCGATCTCCAGTCCCCGTACAAATTCGCGCAGTAGCTCCTTCTGCTTGTACAGTTCGCTCTCCTCCGTACGCTGCCATCGACCTGAGCGCTGGTCCATTTTGTCCAATTCGTCCAGATATTTCGTCTTCAGCATCGAAGTGAGAGACGGACGAGTGGGGGCCGACGGCATCGGGTTCGGAGCGATAGAAGCTTCTTCGTAAATGGCTTCCGGTCGAGTGGGAGTGTCGTGATGGGCGTCTTCTTCGTGTTCCGGTTCGTCCTCTACGTCTCCGTCATATTCCTCCTTGGTCTCCGCCATATCATCGTCATTATCCGTAAGGTGACGAGACGACGAAGCGGACAACGGCAGCGTCTTGGTACTTGCACTACCGCCGCTGCCGATCAACGTCTTGTTCGAAGTATTAACGGAACTGCCGGAGTGGACAAGTCGAGGACGTGCATGGTCCTCACTCTTGCCTTCTTCTTCACCTTCAGTCTCCGGTTGGTTAATACTCACAGTGCTGGTACTGTGCACTGGTTCACGTCGAAGCAACGGACGAGTGGCTGCCCTGGACTGCGTCTGAGGGGCCTGACGCTCCATTTCCGCTTGCTGTCGAGCTGCAAGTTGTCGCGGAGTTGGTTTCCTCTGGGCTTGAGCAGTAGAAGGACCCGTTTGGATCGGGGGTGGAGGTACAGTCATCGCCGGGAACGTGTCGTCGTCTACAGACGCGAGTTCTTCGTCGTCCGGTCGCTCCTGCGCTTGTGACGAGTTCAAAATGACTCTGTTGATGTTGTTGATAGCGAACTTGAGCTCCATCTGCCTCTCGTCCATGTTTGAACCGATCTGAGCGCCTCTGGGTCTCCTTCGGATCTGCAAATGCTCCAGTTGTTCCTCTAATTCTCGGATCCGAGACCGGTACTTTCGCAGCAGCGCCGACTCGCCCAGTCCTTCGTTTACGACCACCCGATTGCGGACTCGTCGAGCGCGACTGGCAAACTTCAACGTGTTGTGGGTCTCCGCTAAGCACTCGACCGAGGGAGACGCAGTGCAGACGATCGCGATCTGCGCTTGACCGCCCAGTGACGGCTGGAGAATCCTCGTGAGCTTGGAATTGCGGTACGGTAAGTGCGGAGTGCTGGGCGTTCTCACCCCACTCGCGCTCTTCCTGTGACGGTCGCGACTGAGCTTCCAGATGATATGGCCGAGCGTGAGTAGACTGCGGTTGATGAACTTGCCCTCCTCTAAGGCCTGTCCGGTCGTATTGGCGAGTCGAACACTCTCGGAGCCGGCGAGATCGATAATATTGAGCGTCGCAGAGCGCACAGGCGCCACCTCGCCCCGGTCTCTGCTATTCCGCTTGGCTTGACTCTCAATGACCTTCAAGACAGAAAACGTGAGTAAGTGAGTCAGTTCAACGCTCCGTCCTACTGTCTAGCAAGCGTCCAAGCTCCCTGTCTGTCGTTGGGGGCTGTCCACAGACTCGACAGTGTAAAAAAGAATCTAAAACAAAATAGATTTACCATTCGGAACACCACGTGAGACCTGGAAGACTGGTCGTTCGACTCGGTCATTGCCATGTGACGGTGCAGGTTCCCCACCTCCACGAGCGATAGGACGTGCTCTGTGGACAGCACAATCTCCTCTCGCAAGCCTTTGATCACCACGTCCTTGGTCACAAACCCGTCGCGAGCGTTCCCGCTCCCTGCAGCTCCTCGGTTGTGCACGTCGTAGATTTTAATGTCCGATTTCGCGCCGGCAGCCAATAGATCGTGGATCCGCTCGTTGTAGATCTCTAAGTACGAAAAGCGCAGTAAGAACTCCATACTCGGGTGCCGTGCGATGTGGTCGAAGATGTCCTGTACGCCTAATTGAATGATTCCTGGATCTCCTCGACCTCCCTAAATTTTGAAAAAGGCAAGTAGTCAGCACAAAGAGTCGGTTCGGGACTAAAAAAACACCGAAAAAATAGTCCTGTACCTGCATGGTGTACGTCTTGCCCGTGCCTGTTTGTCCATAGAGGAAGACAGACGAGTGGTAGCCTTCGGTAGCTGCCATGATGGCATCCTACAAGTTATTCACACAGGAGTTTTTGTTAGTATTTTGTGTATGTGTTCACTAAAAACATGGTTTTTTGTGTGTAGAAATTGGGGTGGGATGCCCGCATCCTTGTACTAAAAGCAGCCAAGTGAGCGAGATCCTCCCAAGCCACCGGTATGCCTCCTCCCCCTTTTGTTACTGCTGAAGCTCTCACCTTGACAGTCTCGTCGTAAACCGTTTGGGTTGGTGTCGCCGGGGGGTACAAATAGTCAAAAGAGTAGGAAGACGGTAGTGTCGACGAGTCTCTCAAAGCTGAGGAAGTGGAGGACGCAGTGGACCCCCCACTTCGTTTCTTCTCCTCTCCGTCACTGGTCGACACTCGAGACGGGATCTGCGCGGGGAAAATCTGCTGATAAATAGTGTTCTCATGCCTGAAAGTAGAGATACACATTTTTTGGGGGGTCAGATTTGGGTCGGGGTCAGGTCAAAATGACGTACGAGATTCCCCCGTCGTACCATGTCCAGGCCGCTTTGCCGCCGGCCTTGAGCTTCTCGGTGCGCGTGAAGGGGCGCAAGCGGACGCAGACCTTAATCCGCTTATCCCGTGCGGGGGCGCTGGACGACGGGGCCATGCCGACGCCTCCACTGCTCGCGGGGGAGCCTTGACGGGAACGCGAATCCGATACTAACGCCTCGGGGATTGTTCCGGGCTGCTCGGCGCTGCTACAGACGGCGCAGAGAGCGCGCGCCGCGGCAATGAGGGAGCCCCGCGACGGTACCGTCGTCCCATCCACGTCGTGACCCATCGTGGTGTGTTCCACACGACGAGCAAACGAGACGGAGTCGTCGTCAAGTGCTTTTGACCGTTGCAACTTGCAACAAGCAAGCACAAGCAGCTTACGCAGTTCTCGAGGAGGTCGTATACTAGCACTGCACGGTACTGTACAGCCAGAGTAGAGTGTGCGCGATTTTCAGAGTGCTGTTGCTGCCTGTTGGAATTCCAGAAAGAAGTACTAGTAAGTACTGTACTTAAGTACTGTACTGTACCGGTTGCTGCATTGAGACGAGTTGCAGAATGCCACGCGTGAGCCCGAGGCGACGAACGACCAGCGTGTGTTCGATGGGTTCCTTTTCCAGCGAACCATCGACGGCGCTGCATTGCCAACGAGCTGATATTCTCGAGGAAACGCGCTTGTTTGGTGTGAGACCTTTGAGACGCTCGGAGTCTCGGACTCGCGGAATTTTGATGCGAGCCGGACACTGCAACAGGCTCGGGGAAGCACCGGCGGATTCTGCGGACGTTCGGCCCCGCCGATTGGAACTCGAGTTGCCTCTCCTCGTCCGCCTGCACCAGTCGTTCGCAGTCTCCGATCAGACAGGACGCAATACAGTGGCACAGTGAGCCGTACACGCGACGAGAACTTGGCAGGCGTTGACATTGGGGAGACTTCAGCGAGAAAGACCCCCAGTCTGTAAACTCACAGCAGCGCCTTGAACAGATCACAACCGATTCCACTGGGCTGCTTTGAGGAAAAGATCCCTTCAACGTGGCGTCGATCTTCCAGCAATTTAGAATTTGGCACCAGAAGTCTCAGAAGTCTAAATGTGCAGAGACCAGGCGTCCAACTTCGCAATCGGACGATGAACTGTCCAAGATCCGTCCACCCACATTGATGTGGCACACACCATGTTACGTCGACAGATAAAGCTGAAAGATGTTGGATAACCACAAGATCAGCCCTCCATGTTGGCCTCGACCTCTGCTCGTCGCTTGCTCTCGCGGCCCACGCGCGTCCTCGCCACTCGCTCCTTCACCTCCAGCAGCACAGGAGCAATGAAGATCCTCGAGAGCGTCGAAGCTTTCCGCCAAGCGCGTCGTGCTCTTCCTCCCAATGCCACGCTGGGACTCGTGCCCACTATGGGGGTAAAATCGAAGTATATCAATAACCTTAATTAAAAAATATCTAACTGATTCTATTCTTTTTTTCTGCTGACAGGGTCTTCATGAAGGTCATATGTCGCTGGTGAGGAAGGCTCGCAGCTCTTGCGACTTCGTAGCTGCCAGTATCTTCGTGAATCCGGCGCAATTTGGCCCAAACGAGGACTATTCCAAGTACCCGCGGACTTTCGAGAAGGATGTGGCGCTACTGGAGCAACAAGGCGTGGATCTGGTCTTCTTCCCGTCAGCTGATGAAATGTACTCGCCACACCACCGCTGCTATGTGGACCCTGAGGGTTTCGATGACTTGGTCGAGGGGCAATGCCGAAAGGGTCACTTCCGTGGCGTTGCTACAGTCGTCACCAAGCTGTTCAACATTGTACAACCCACGCATGCGTTCTTTGGACAGAAAGATGCAGCCCAAGTCGTGCTGATTAAGCGCATGGTCTCGGATCTGGATATGCCCGTGGATATCAACGTCGTCCCCATTGTGCGTGAAGCCGATGGGCTGGCACTTTCCACTCGAAACCAGTACTTGTCGCCTGCGGAACGGGAGGCAGCGAGTGTGCTGCACCGTGGCCTTGCTCACTCTCAGGATCTGTTCCAGAAGGCGAAGAAGGATGGCAAGGCGACGATCGAAGCGTCAGTGCTGCGTGGTGTTGTGACTGAGGAATACAAGCGAGAGCCACTGGTAACTGCTATCGACTACGTGTCGGTAGGTTCGAAGGAGACGATGCAGGAGCTGTCGGAGGTCAACACGGCCGAAGGAGCCATCATTTCCGTCGCTGTCAAGCTCGGCCAATGCCGCCTGATCGATAACATCGTGCTGTAATGGACGAAGCACTGTGTAGACCAGACGTAAAAACAGGTTAGACTAAATAATGTTTTCATTTTGAGTAAGAAGACCCCGGGACTCATCAGGCACTTCGCTTCTTCGCCGTCCAAGTGGTTCCAGATAAGTCGAGTGAGCGTTTGCGACTGGCATTTGCAGCACTTGAGCTTGTCTGGTTCAGCACATCTGCATCGAAAGCCTCCCAGTCGATATCTTCAAGACTATCATCGAGTATTCCATTACTGGCGGCTCTTGTGCTGGGCTTGGTAGAAGGCAGCGACGTTTTGCGCTGGTTCTTGTCCTGGAAAAATGGCGACGACTTGGGCGCTGCAGGTGGCTCGATAACCTCGATTGCAGAATCTAGCGCCTCTAAGCTATCTAGCACGTTACGCGAATGGGGAGCTTGCATTGGCGTTGGAGTCAAGTGGTGCTGTTGCAGCAAAAAGAGTTTGTTAGTCATTAGCATAACTCATGGACAACTGACCGATGTATCGGGATCTTCGAACCTTTTGGAGGTATCCCTTGACGATGTCAAGGATCGCCGGGCCATACTTCTTCGCGCGAATGCGTCCGAAACCATCGATTTCCAGGAGCTCTGTATTTGAGACGGGGACCGAGTTGGCAATTGAGGCAATACCCGCTGTTGGTATGATGTGGTACGGCATGAGGTTTTGGCTGTCACACACACTTGCACGCCAATCCTTGAGGATCTGGGCGAGTGCTTCGGCATGATGCTCAGGGATTCTGTGAAACAAAAAACGAGATGGTTGGTTTTGCAACGTATGAGAATACGCAAACTGCGCGATCGCACGCACCTCCTAGAAGAGATCCTCTCAGGAATAAGTGGGAACGCTTTGGCAGTCGAAGGCGGCGCGATAATCTCCACCGCATCGTCTTCATCATCGCTAAGCTCTTCGACCGTGTCTTTCGCAGTAGATTTCTTCTTTTTGGTCGTTTTCCGGGCCTTGGTCTTCTTGGGTGCAGCATCCTTCTTGGTAACCTTTTTCTTTGAGGTTTTGGCACTTTTCTGTGGTGTTCCCTCGCTGGCAGATACACGCGACTGGTACTTCGTTTTGCATACAATACGAACGCGCTCGCCACGCATGAGCCTGTTTGCGTTGATTCCTAGCGACAGGAACGTCGTTGTGAATCCTTTCGCGTTGGTCTCATCCTAGAGAAGTCATCGCATTGTGTGTTTAGTTCACAACATTTAGTAGAAAAAACAGTAGAAAGCCCTTACCTTTTCGCGTAGATATTGACGAAGAATCATGTGATACAGAATGCGCTCAACTTCACTGCGCGAGTAGCGTCCTTTGCCTTTGCCAAAGCCTCCAAGCTGCGCAAACTGATCTTGCTTCCACTCCCTGCCCTTGACCACCAGGCCCAGAAATATTTGAGCAACCTGTACCAGCGTCGTAGGACTACCACTTTCTTGAAGACTTTTAACTACAACAAACAGACCATGAATGAGAACCGCAAATAAAACCAATCATCGCCTCATTTGCTGCAAACGTACTCATCCCAGCAAGGGTAACGCAGTCCTCAGTCACATCCGACTTCTCGAACGTAATTCCCAGCTGCTTGTTTTTGCAGTTATCACAAGTTCCGTGGCACTGCTCGCTTGCGAAGTGTTCGCCAAAATACTCGAGAAGCGATGTTCGACGGCACTCCACCTGGTTCTCACAGAATTCTGTCATGCGTCGGAGATTCTGCAGGTGCACATTACGATGCTGCATGTTGTCGCGGTCCTTAGTGATGAGCTTGCGTCGACGGGTCTAATAACAAAAGCATAGCGGTGAGTGCTGAGATATCCAAGCGCAGCACTAAGGCCAAACACACATACCAAATCCAAGAAGGAATAGTAGAGAATACAATTTGCCACATCGCCATCTCTTCCAGCTCTACCAGCTTCCTGTAAAGAAAAAGTGAGTTGGCTGTCGTATGTAGGCGTCATAGAAAAACTGTTGCACCTGGTAGTAATGCGTCACAGACTGGGGGATCGTGTGATGAATAACGTAGCGCACATCGGGCTTGTTGATTCCCATTCCGAAGGCTACCGTGGCGCAAATCAGCTTGATTTTGCCTTTGCTCCACTCGTGATGGCGATAAGCGCGGTCTTCCGGTTCCAAACCCGCATGGTAAAAGGAGATTTGATTTGCTTTTCGAGTGTGTTCGAACCCCAGAGCTTTGATCAATTTCTCTGCTGTTTGCTCGCAGTCCTTTTTCGACAAACTATGCAAATATACGGCACACATAGATTAATCCTGGTAAAATCATGCATAATACCCCAAGAAACATACCAGTAGATAATTCCTGAGTCATCGATGTGCTTCCGAACATAATCTGCAAGCTCAGTCATGAACTTGGAAGTTTTCTTGCGTACATCGTACGTCAGGTTTGGCCTGTCAGGGCACCGAATAACGTGATTAAAATGAGGTTTGCTCTCGTCCAGAATATCGTCCCAACGCACCGATTAAAGCTTGACCGAGTGATGAACGGATTTCTCAGCTTCAGATTCTTCACGATGTCTGCTTCTGTTTGTGAGTTTGCTGTGGCAGTAAGAGCCATAATTGGGACCTGAGAGACGACACCATATCAAAGTCAGTACCAGATACAACAGGCAGATTCAACCAAATGATGGCGTACGGTTGGAAATTTTGTTCGAAGAGTGCCAAGATTCAAATAATCTTTCCGGAAATCATGGCCCCACTGACTAATGCAGTGTGCTTCGTCGATCACAAATCGAGCCAATAATCCCCGCGTTTGGAGTGATTCAAACACGTTGTTGAGCATATTGCTTGAAGCAATTTTCTCGGGTGTCACATACAGCATTTTGATGCTGATCTGGTTGGAAAAAAGCTGAGAGATAATGGGCCGTTGTTCAGTAGCGTAATCTTGGTCACCTTTCAGATTCGCTACGCCCACATCCAGAGCTTCTAGCTGTTGAACTTGATCTTGAATCAGCGATACCAACGGAGAAATAACAACCGTAACACCATCATCAATACAGGCAGGCAACTGGAAGCAAAGACTTTTGCCACCTCCCGTGGGCATCAGTACGAAAACGTCTCGTCCACTGAAAGCCTCCATGACTGTGCGCTCCTGGTTGGTTCGAAAGGCATTGTGGCCGAAAACGTCGCGAAGCACTTGCTTGGCACGCTGCATCTTAGAGTTTACGGTTGGGTCGCTAGAAACACACGGCTGCTCAATCGGACGCGGGCGAGTTTGTTGAACTCCGACGGAGGAACTGGCGCCTCCATCAGCATCCACCCATGAGTGGAATCCACATGTGCTGCAACGATAATACAGTCGATTAGCATTCGTTCCGTGTTGAACACGAGCTTCCACAGTTTGCATTCCGCAGCCGCACGTCGGAGTCTTGCTGGATGAATCCACAGTGCTGTTGTATATTTGCGGTATCTGCGCAGGCTGAGGTGGGGCAACGGGGGAAACATTTCTGCTCAGTGGAGACGCCTTAGTGGTACCTTTGCTTTCTCTGTATCGCCTGCTCAACGTCTCCAGCTCCTGTTCCAACTCAATGCGGCGTTTCTGCATGAATTCTGGTATCTCTCCCTCCAAGGACGCATCGTCACAGTCTTCACGAACTTTGCGGAGATTCTCTCGCGTCTGTTTAATCGATTTGCGTAACTCTTCAGCCAGCATCGCACTTGCTGTCTCTTGAGATGCACTGGTTTGCGTAGACGGAGGTGAAACAAAGCTCTCCTCCGTCAATGGTGGAATCTGCGGAGTATCACTATGTTTCTGTTGCTGCGCGCGTTGATGACTGGCAACCAGCGCATCTACATCCACGTCCTTAAACAAACTGTCTGCGTCATCATCCATCCCTGTGAACGTCTGCTGCACTACAGGCCGTACTGGCCTCCCTGTATTGGCTCGAGTGGCAATTGGTGACGGCGTTAAGTCCACAACGTCGTTTATCACTGCAGCTCGCAAGCCTGTCATCGACGCATGCCTGGTATCTCTCCCTGACCCTGTATAATTGTTTCCATATTGTTTCTGCTCTGTAGGAGCCGTAACTGGACCTGCGTTGATGACAGGGATCGTTCCCAGGGCGATTCTGGGCGTCGGAACGACTTTCAGCTTTGTAGAGGCCTTGGATTTTGCTCTCAAAGCCTGGAATCTCTGTAGAGCTTCTCGTCCTCGTTGAATAGTCTCGAGGCAGTTTTCTTTGTCTGCTGCAACATCGTCCGCACTAAAAGGAACACATTCGTTAGGTCACTAGACCGCAGAATAGTACTACAGTGACATTTACGCTTGTTTCCTGGACGCCCGACTGTCAAGGTACGCTCCAATGACGTGGGAATTAAGACACTGTTGCAGCGCGTTCGTGGGAGCCTTTTGCATAAATTACACGGTGTGGAGATGTTATTAGACGGTGGGAAGAGCATAATTCAATAGCTCTGCGTCGTGGGTATGTGGATGTTACCTTCTCGGCCCAGGCGAGCTGCTCGTTCAGGTTGAATTGCGGCGCAGCGTCCGCTTCCGGCGCCTTCGCGCGCATTGTCAAAGCTCGAAATGCGGAATAGGAGTGATGGTCTGATGCAAGTTTTGAGGGTCTGAAATTGTAATAAACGTAACCTGTCATATAGCATATGGCAAGTTGAAGAAGATTTCAACCAAAATCGATGGCTACACTGGGGTTTTGCCTGGAAACAATGCCGTCAATCACTTTCATATCTACCACCGAGGAGACATGAACAGTTTGGAACGGATGGGAGAAACCGGAAAGGTGTTGACGTCCCTTTTAACGAGTATCGTACTCGTGTGTCGCCTGCTCCTAAGAATCGTTCAGTCAGTCGTCCCGGGCTTCACAAAACTACCTGTCCATTCGACCTCTTCTTTCGCGTATTTTTGAGCTGGAGAAACAATTCAACGAGACAGGATGGAGTCAAGAGCGAGCTGGAGTGCAATTATATGAAGCCTCTTGCCAGGGAGAACTGAAAGCGGTCGAGTGGCTGTGCGTTAAAGCTCCAGAGCTTCATGCGGATGAATTCGTGAATGGGGAAGGGGGTCACTGTTGGTTGCTTCCACTTTTGGCTGCTGCTTTCCACGGCCATTTGGCTATTGTCGAGCTCCTCGTTTCTAGTGGAGCTCGCCTTAGCGAGAAGGGGGATGAAGGTCGAACTGCGCTATACGAAGCTGCTAGAGGCGGCCATCTGAACGTGGTGCAGTGGCTAGTGACCAACGGCAGTCAAATTGACGTTAAAGACACGAATGGCTGGACGCCACTCCACAGAGCAGCCAGCTGTGGTCATTTCGCTGTCGTCCAGTGGCTTGTGTACCACGGATCGAGTCTGAACGAGAAGAACAGTATCGGCCAAACACCCTTATACGCGGCTGCTAGCACGGGGAAGCTCGCTGTGGTGCAGTGGCTCGCAACCAAAGGGGCTCGGATCAACGAAAGGAACGTCACCGGTCAGACGGCGATGAGTGCGGCTGCTAGTATGGGCCACCTTGATGTGGTTCAATGGCTTGTACAGGAAGGAGCCCCTGTTAACTGGAAAGATGATGAGAAGCAGACGGCTGTATTTGCGACTGCTAGTATGGGGCATGTACCTGTTGTGCGGTGGCTTGTGGACAATGGAGCGTCTCTTTTCGATAGAGATATTAACGATCGGACTGTACTGCATGTTGCTGCTAGTACATGGAGGATAATCTCTCAGTGATCGAATTCCTCACTTGCAAAGGCCTTGAACCTTTTGATCGAGATGCGTTGGGGAACACGGCGATGCATTACGCTGTTGTGGGGGACAGATACGAACTTGTGAACTTTTTTCTTAGAGAGTTTCAAGATCGAACGCCACCAAGAGCTGATCTTCTTCACGCTCTGTTTACGGCTGCTAGAGCCGATGAAGTGAACATCGTAGAGCTGCTCCAGGATAGATATCAAGTCGATGTTTGTCGTGTTAACACCCAGGGGAGAACAACACTTCATCAAGCTGCAGCTGGTGGCGCTATCAATGTATTCAAGTTGTTGCTGGATGTCGGGATTGATATTGATCAAGCGGACCATTTTGGCTCGACTCCGATGATTGAGGCGTGCCGGCATGGTCAAACTGATGTTGTTCGTCGCCTTTTGGACGCTGGAGCGAGTGTATCGGCTGCAAACCTCGCCGGTCGGACGGCGCTTCATTATGCTGCTGGTTACCCTGAGTTGACCACGATGCTGTTAAGCCAGACGGCAAATATTGATTCGTGCGATAAGCGTGGGTGGACCCCTTTACACTGTGCTGCTGCTGTTGGTCACCTCGAAGCGGTGAAACTTCTGGTAGAGAATGGAGCGAAAATCACCTGCAGCACGCTTTGTAGCAAAACTGCCATGGTTTTAGCAGTTGAACGGGGTTATCCGGACGTGGTGAAGTATTTAATGGAATTCACTACATCCGAGGATGATTTGTCACTTTCCAGCGAACAGAGTACTGAGGGACTAGCTGGGTATGAAGAATATCTCCTCAATCCAACCGATGTCCACTTCAATTCGTCTTGGGGCGTCAATATCTCTGGAACGTGGCTGGACTCACCCATTGAAGTCAAAGTGAAGAAGCACAGTTATTCAAAGAACGTGGTGGAAGAATTGAGTCGATGGTCCAAGCTGAATCACCCTCATGTTGTGAAATTGTACGGTATCTGCTACAGTGATAGTATTTCCAACCCCTTTTTCGTGTACGAACGCCCGACCCACGGATTTCTACTGGAGTATATCGCTGACTCAAGGAACGAGATTTCACGCTTGGAGTTATGGCGAAAGTTGTATGAAGCCGCTCTAGGCCTCCAGTATCTTCATGACCGAAACCTGGTTCATGGAGATATTAGGTGCGGAAGTATCGTTATCACTGAAAATGGAGTCGCGAAACTACGGAATCTCGGTAGCGATCATTGCTACCGACCTGCATGGACTGCCCCAGAGGTGCTTTCTGGCTTCCCGCGGTCTTTTGAATCCGATATTTACGCCTTTGGAATAGCTATTATCCAAGCAGTGCTGTGTGTCTGGGATCCGTGGAATTTGGACGGTGTTGGCCTTGAAGACGCCATTTTGTCAGGTTTACTTCCAGACAAGCCGGTGGATATGACTCCGGAGCAATGGCAACTAGTGGAGCGGATGTGTTCCTATAACCTCAGATCGCGTTTATCTGCTGCAGATGTGGTTCGTGAATTGGAGCTTTTATCCCGTGATTATTCCAACTTTCAGATTGGATATTCTCCAGTAGAAATAACCACCGATTCTTGGGCCACTTTAGGTGACGTTTACATCGTTGAATCGATTGTGTCGAGGCTTTTAGCAAAAGTCAACGACTTATGCCAGGGTTCCACGGAGACAGGTCTCATGAAGCGAGATGTTTATGACCGATTGCTCAGAATATTTTATCAGCTTCAATCTCGCGAAGATTTTCCGTCCGTGGGTATTATCTGCCGTTTTTGCAATATTCTTCGGTACTTCTACATGCTGCTGAACAGCACGAGAGCGGTGGGTTCTGCAGCTCACTTTACTGCAAGCCGCCAAGGAGCTGACAATACTTTCTCCGTACACGGGGATCTGGATGTTTTCATGGATAATTTCAATCGATTTCGGTCCGAAAAGCGCCACGACTGGCGAGATCAATGGGACTGCCGTCGGAAGCTCCAGCAGTATGAGATGCTGACGAAACTTAACGATTTACCTGGGGTTTTAGAAGGCGTTGACAGCGAAGAGAAGCGAGGGGATATCCTGACATATTTGCGCTTTGAGCTGAGCAAATATCCGACAAACTACGCAAGCAGCACTTCTACCAATGTTCAACGCATCAGGAACTTCATTGCTGCTCTGGGCGTCACCACGAACGACTGGTTCATCCCAGCGTACAAAGTGGAATTTGACGAGTTTAGTCGTGGGGCTTTCGGCAAAGTTTACCATGACAAGTGGAAACGGTCGGAGGTAGTGGTGAAGAAGGTTGAGCTGAAAGATGATGAGGACCAAGCTGCCTTTCTGAACGAGGTCGAGATCTGGTACAAGCTGTTTCACCCTCACGTAGTCCACTTGTTTGGCGCTTGTCATATCGGCCAGCCATTCTTCGTGTGTGAATATGCAGGCCGAGGGCAGTTGGATGAATATTTGCGTCTACATCCAGAGGATTTGTATGAGAAACTCTATGAGGCAGCACTTGGTCTGCGTTATCTGCGGGTGAAGCACGTGGTTCATGGCGATCTCAAGTGCAACAACATTCTCATTGGCAGTGATGGCCGAGCCAAATTGACGGACTTTGGCTTGAGCACGACAGCTTCGAACGAACCAGAAGGGACTGCAAAGGACAATGGGAATGTTGGGGCCATCCGATGGAAATCCCCTGAAGTGCTGCGTGGGGAGAAAATAACGTTTGCGTCAGATATTTACTCATTCGGGATGTGTATTCTCGAAGCTGCGAGTGGGTTTTATCCGTGGGGGACGACGCTGGATCCGGTGGTAAAATATTACGTTCTCAAGCTGAAAAAGCTGCCACAACGCCCCGCCAAGTGCTCGGAAGCAACATATAACCTGATTAATCGCATGTGCTGCCATGAACCAAGTGCCAGAGCGAATATTGATCAAGTCATAGCAGAACTAAACGCTCTGCGTGAATAAATGACAGTAACATCAGAAATATCACAAGATATATTACCTTTATCTTTCCTTGCGTCATACTGCGTTCGCTTGTTGAGCTGCAGAAGTGAGATAAAGTGGTTCCATGTAGCCACAATCTCCACGGTCTCCTTCTCCTCCAAAGCCGTCACTACTGGTAAATCCATAGACGCAACGGCAAACTCCCGTGATGTGATTGCAAATGCCTCGATTGGAACAAACCACCTCTTCTTTCGTGCCTCGTACAGACCCCCCCACTCCGTCCACACTGATCGTCAGAGTCAAAGCCCCGTCAAGAATCCATCGCAGCGGTGGTAAATCCCCAAAATTCGTCAGAAATTCGATGCGAATCGTGTTGGACCCGGCGGAATTACACGCCGGCGAGCCCGTAACTCCGTTGGTGTCCGTACTGTACGTCACTGCAACTTTTCCGATGGTCGTCAGCGCATTCAAAGCGGTAGTTAACGAAGTTACCGGCACGTTGAAGGGTAGTTGAGGCGTGGCTGCGTCTCGGAACTTGAGGTTGAAGAAGCCGGAATTCCCCCTACACACCAACATCTGCACCTCGTTCTGCTGTCGGAGCGTCATCGGGTCGTCTCCAGTAGGGCACGACCTCAAGGAGCAGTCGTGGCCTTCCCAGCCCGGACTACAGAGACAACCCTGCACCACATCGTAGTCCCACGTCTCTTTCTTGTTAGGGACAGCGCCGTACGTCCAGCTCATCGTTTCTCCATTAACTGTCGCCCTTTTAGCCAACTGCTCCATTGTGTAGCAAGTTCCATGCCCACTGCAGTCGTTCGGACAGAGCACTACACTTTACAGTTAGATTGCAGTAGAAGATTAAAAAAAAAAGGTAGAACTCGACGTACGTCGGTTGCAAGCAGCTCCAGTAAACCCTGGTAAGCAGAGACAATCTCCTTTCGCCCGATCGCATTCGCCAGCATTTGAGCACTCTACCAATGCGTGTGCTGTATCAGCAGCGCTTATAGGCCGGTCAAACCACGATCGGCCTTTAGGACAGAGCTTCTCATTACAATCCCCTCCAGTGAAGCCTTCGTTGCAGATACAGTCGTAAGTCGGCGGTCCTCGACACGTTCCTTTCCCGCTACACGCGATTTCCCCTGGACAAGCGGTGACAGCGCCACTGACAAAGCCACAGTCTCCACGTTGACCGATGGCTCCGTTCCCGTCACTTGAGAAGTAACTGGGGTAACACGTACAAACGCCAGTAGCAGTATCGCACATGCCTCGCCTTGAACACGGCAAGTTCTCCTTCGTCCCTTCCGTCACTGTCGTAATGGTAAGTGTGGCCTTTACGGAAGGTGTCGAGTGGATGAGTTTCGTTGGGTTCCCGTTCATCGTTGGCAGGCTTGGAAAAAAATACGTTAGTAAAAAAAATCGACTTAGGATATAGCGGGGTAAACGTACTCGCCAAAATCTTGAGTAAATTCGATGCTGATGTCGTTTCCGATCGTTGTACACGCTGCCAGTGTAATGCCCCCGAACGTGACGGTAGCTGCAGTCACAGAAGGTATAGCCACAAGCTTTGACCGTACAGTCTTGGCAGTGTCGTCGGCGAAGATCGGCTCGGTCGTGTAGCCTGCGAATGTGAGAGTGAAGCTACCGGACTAGTGAAGTAAGTTAGTAGTTTATCTGTAGCAGATACATGTAGTTTAATTCAACTTACCGTGGCTTTACAGGTCACGCGCTGTTTTTCGTTCCGCTGAATGCCGTTCGGGTCGCTTAACGTTCCCGTTAACGGGTCGTCGCCTACAGGGCAGATCCCTGATACAGTTAAAAGTGAGTACTTATACTGTAAGAGACTCTAAACTGGATCATATCCTTCCTTACTCAAGGCGCAGTTTGACCCCGCGTAGCCTGTATCACACACGCAGCCGTGGATTTTATTGGCATCCCAGTTGTTCTCGTATGGATAAACTGTTCCTCGACCGGGATCTTTCATTAACGCGTACTTGGCCATCGATTTACAGCTCCCGTGGCCACTGCAAGTGCATGTCACTGCGTACACAATAGGTTATCGTCGATTTCTCTACAGTGGAAGAGTGTTAGATACTGTACTTCGTTCACAGGCGCCCCCAGTAAATCCAGAGTCGCAGGTGCAGACACCCGAGTCGAGATCACACACGCCGCGATTCGAACACGGCGTTAAATTGTGTCCTGTATCCGTTCCCGAGACTTGATCGGCCCAAGCTTCGCCCAACGGGCAGGTGGCTACCCCAAAAAGCATTAGAAAGAAAGAAAAAAATACGATCAAACTCTTACTAACGAGTGGAGAACGCACCAATGGAGCAGTCTGGACCAGACCAACCGGTCGGACACGTGCACAAGCCCTGGGCGAGACAAAGGCCGCGACTCGAGCAGAAGTTCGGACAAGTGTAGCCATCTGTGCCTTGTAGCAGTCCACAGGCTGCAAAGAAGACAAGAAACTTCATCTCAAGCGACGACTGGCGAAGAATCTTCCAACCAACTAACTGCACGGTGTGACTCCTGGTCGAGGAACTGTAATTTTAGTCAGTTCTAAAATCTAGCGATACCCATGACCTCCTTCACGTCCTTCATAGTGACGGCAGCCAGTTCGGAAGCTTGAGCTGCTCCGTTCGCCAGCACTTGGTCAATGTATTCCTGATCCGCCTCGTACTGCTTGATCCGCTCTCCAATAGGGCAAATCCTATCAAGATACAACAAGTTTTGTTGTTAATTAACCAACTTTCCATCAAACCTGCAGAATAAACAAAAAACTTACTTGGCGATAACGGCGTCTGCCACGCTGTCCTTGAACGCGCCCGTACCGTAGTCGGCGTACTGCTTTTCAAGCTGCACGACGCTCTGATCCGTTACAGCACTGGCAATATCCAACAAATTGGAGACCCCTGGCCGCTCCTCCCGGTCGTAGTAAATGCCGCTGGTCGCGTCCGTCGTGGCCTTGCGCAGCTTCTTCCTGATTTCATCGGCCGAGTCCGTCAGCTCGATGCGACTGAGCGCCGACGAGTCGCTTTTACTCATTTTCTTACTGGGGTCTCGCAGACTCATGATACGTGCAAGCGGCTTCCTCTGTGCGCCCGTGAGCGTCGTCGTGTCTTCCTCCACCATCGGAAAAGGCTTCGGCAGCACTTCCTTCCCCTCCGGACGGTTGGATCCGAAGCGGTCGTTGAAGGTCGTCGCGATCATCCGCGTGAGCTCCAAGTGCTGCTGCTGGTCGTCGCCCACAGGCACGTGCGTGGCCCGGTACAGCAGGATATCGGCCGCCATGAGCACGGGGTACGCCAGCAGCCCCAAGGAGCTCTCGCTCTTGGCCGCCGCCGCCTTCTGCTTGAACTGCGTCATGCGCTGCAGCCAACCGAGCGGCGTGACGCAGCTCAAGAGCCACGCGAGCTCCGCGTGAGCCGCCACGTCCGACTGGCGGAACAGAATGTTGCGCGAAGGGTCCAGTCCGGCTCCGAGCAGTGCTGCCACCATGGAATGCACGTGGTCGGGCATGCGCTGGGCCTCGAAGGGCACCGTTAAGGCGTGCAGGTCCACGACAGAGTACAGCCGTGTCATGTCTGACGTTGAAGTTGATGACGTCGCCGCGTCACTTTCTGAAGATCCGTTGGATTGTAACGCCACCCATTTGGCAATCGCTCCGCAATAATTGCCCAAATGAGGCGTTCCGGTCGGTTGGATGCCGGAGAACACGCGACGTTCGCGTTGGTCGTCGCTCTGCGTGGCGGACGAGGCGCAGCGCCTGGGACCAGAGGACGCGCGACGTGGCAGACGAGCAGCCGAGCCGGACAGCGAGCGTGGTGAGCGCCAGAGCTGCGACGACATGGAGAGCGGATAGCGAGCGAAACGTGCGGACAAAGAATGAAACGGTTCTGATTGGCGGACTGTATTATCGAATGGTATGATAGATAGCAGTCTATTGTTTTGGGCTTTTTGACGTTTTAAATTGGGCGGTCGAGTTTGTGTTAACGTTCTTTTTTTTTCAGGTGCATCATAACTTTTGATTCATAAAGTGCTGCAGAGTTTGTGGACACTGGAGCACTGCGAGCGACGACGTCCCAGTGGAAATTGATGCGTGAGAGGGGCGTGTGGCTGGACTCCGCTTTAGAGAATCTTGTGCTCAAGAAATGTCTTCTACTGTAGCTACATCATGGTCGTGTGATCGCTTTGAGGTAAAATTTCGCTGCTCGAATATCGCCTTCAAACTTTATGTGTAGTAGGCGCAGTCTCCACGCTTTATCTTTACCGAATCGTTAAGTGTTCTCCGTAATACTGCCGCTCAAAGCTTGAATTTGTTTTTTCGAGCTACAGTATTAAGTTTGCTGCTCTTGACGTGCTGTGCACTTGCCCACAAATTTCGTCGCTGAAACATGAGATTTTAGAGAAGATTTTGCTGATTTTTTTTAATTCAAGTGTTTTGCCAAACACTTGGTATGATAATTCTGGCAGCTTAATTTTGGTAAAGTTGGTGCGCGTGCGGCATCTTGAGAGCTGCTCAGTCTTGTGGCCATTGACCCACTCAAAAGAGACGACGTCGCGACTGGAAGGGAGTCGAATTTTGCTGTGTGAGCACAGCCGCATCGTGTAGCCGCTGCTTGTACGCACCAGAGAGAGAAAGATCAACCCCAAGCGATGGTTTCCTTCAAGAAATGCTGCCCGATCTTGGTCGTGCGATCGCTACGTGTGGTAAAATATCGCTGCACGAATAGGTGAATTTCCACGGAGCGTGCTCCACGTGTCACCTGAGATTTCAACAACTCGATGGCTTGCACCGCGCAAGCTGGTTCCGTACAGAGCTGGCAGTTCAATATCGACGTTGTGCTTGACGTCGAAACGGAGCAGATGCTTGCAGCCAGAGGAGATTTCCTCGCCGAAGCCTTGAAGTAAGGGGTTAAAGTGCAGTCCCATCGCAGATGTCAAGCTTTGTGCGGTGCATCGTTGTGAGATTGACTCTCCGTCAACAATTTCGAGGTTTCGGTGCGCACGCGTTTTGCTGTAAGGGCGAGGCGGATGGCACGAGAATCGCGCCGGCAGCTCAGCATCTTGCGATGGTGCCTTGAGTTTAGAGCTCTCGATGGCGCTGCATTACTTCACGCAGCTCTCGTCACACAGTGCACCGATGAAATTTCTGTCCGGATAGGGCGTTGCATACACTCGAGCGCAGGTCGCTTTTTGGATAGGCGACGTTGGCGTGGCGTGCAACATGAGCCTGTTGATGATCAACAACTTGATCGGACTGTGGCGCCGGTGGTCGTAATATTCGGCCCCCAGCTTCAAGCTGGCAGCTTGCCAGTCAATCAAACACGGCAAAGTTGAAGCCGCTCCGTCTGCTTCGCGGCAACACCGAGATGCCAGACGCATCATGGCCATTTTGGCTTGGCTGCTATACATTTGCCTTGCGATCAGTGCGATGTTTTCTGCAAACGCAGAGGCGAGCAGGGATTTGAAACTTTGGGTCGGCATTGACACGCCGTTCGCTCAAAGTTGCCGTGAGCAATTCGCGTGCAGAGACCGTTTCGGGTGGCTACGTTGGGAGTTTAGCACTGCTAAATTAGCAGTCATGTGTCAGTTTACGCGCCGGTAGCTGTATAATCTGTACATGTAGCTGTACCCGTAGCTGAGTGCGTACCAAGGTGTCGCCAGTAGCGATGGCTGTCGATGGGCTGGCTCCCGTTATTTTGCCGGCAGCACAGTTACTTCTCGTGCATTCAGCGGCAGTTTGCAACGGCTGATTCGAAAACGCAAGAAACCGCGAGCGCGACTACCTAAGGCGGAATGACTGGTCCGCAGCGCCTGCGTATCGGATACTGCGTCGAGTTGCCCTCCTTGGCGCGAGCCGCATCAGCCTTGCCATAGGGGGATGCACGCCCGCAAGCTTCAAGCCAAGGCGAGGCATGTCGCTGAGCTCGAATCAGGATTGGCGGCAGACAGATTCGTGGTGGCGGTGAGCTTCCGACCCCGCCGACTTATTGGCGCTCATGGCGGAGTCCCACTTTGCCATTGAACGTCTCATAACCTGGTTTTCGGCATTAAAAGAATGCAAAATGCTGTTAGATAGGCTATTCCCCGTGACAGGCGGATCTCGGTGGGCAAAGATTCACATTTGTGTCATTGATGTCACCTCACCAGCTTTCTCGTTGACGTTGCCGTGGCACAGCTGGCGTTCGCATTGCCAAGCAGCACTAAAACTGCCAGCGCCGACGCCAGCGGCAGATGGCGTTGGCGTGCCTTCAGAGTCAGTATTAATTACATGTACGGCTCCGGAGCTTGACGCGGCAACACGCGCGCCACGTATTGCCCGTGATGGTTTCCGCCATTTGGTGCCTTGCCGTTCGTTCGCAGCGGCCGGCGTGTTCGTGCGTTGTGCCCTCGTGGCTGCGGCCGTCTCAGTCTTAGCCCTTCATAGGCACCACCACGCAGGTGGCCGTCATCGCGACTCCGGCGGTCAATCCGGACAAGATGCATATCGTGGCCTGTATTGAAAATACATTTCAAACTACCTGTGAACACAAGCGCTGTTTGGTGGAAATCAAGTTTGCGTGAGTTTGAAGGGCGATAATCTACTAGGTCGAAGCCACACCATCGCCGACGGACGGACAATGCAACCCACACAATCTAGGAGCGCACGCCAACAGGGGCGATTTGCCGCGCGCTCTTGCGTCCGCGCCTACCTACCGTAGTTGAAGCTGTCGGCGACGACCGCACGGTCAGCTTGAGCCTTGAGCTAACAATTTTTGGCAATAACGATGCCGGAAGCCGAGGCAGCCATGTCTCGACGACCAACGACTGCGACTTGATGTTTGGCATGCCCTGTTGCCCTGTTTGCTCTGGTCTCTCAAGTCGGGGACACATAAGCTGGGCCTTTGCCTGCTTTCGGCTACAGTTTAGACATGCCGTAGCGTGGGTCCGTTCGAATGATGGTCTGTGCTACGCGCCGTAGCCTACGGGCAAGTGAACCCCGTTTTACTTTTTTCGACACCCTCAAATAGCAGTCTCCGCCCGTCACTCCAGGCAAGTCGCCTGCGCTGTCCACCATATCCTGTACGGGCAACGGCAGCAGCAGCAACAGCCAGCGCTTGCCGCGCCAGCGCGCACGCTCGCCCAACCCGCGCACGCATGGCATGTCGCCATCGCGCTCGCCGTTTTGCCTCGTGGCGGGCGCAGCAACTTGGGCGCCGAGCCCCGTTTTAGCCTGGAATCCATCTGGGTTGGGGTTAGAAGGTACGCACCGTCTGACGTGTGGACGTTTATGACGACGCGACGACCGCTGGGAGCTTTCCGGGCTGGAAGCGACAGCTCACATCGCAATTTGCCGTCAACAGGCCACAGCCCAACCGAAAAGCCACACAGTTAAAAACACACACACACACACAATGCCCAAGTCCGCACACTCCGAAGCTGCCGCCGTGGAGGACCACGCCGCCATGAAGAAGCAGTGGCAGACCAACCTGGAGATCGACCTCCTCAAGAGCGCGTGGATCCGCAAGGACCGCGAGCAGCACGGCGCGCACACGACGCCTCCGCTCTCGGCCGCCAAGTGAGACATCGCACTGCCGGCGCGGTCGGCTTAGCGAGGAAGGAGAGGCGACAGGAAGAGAAAGGACGAGAAGCCACACAGTCTGCGAAGGTTGCCGCAACACAGCGGTCACAACGGCGTTTGCACAGATGCAGGGGACACGGCGCGGTATTACGAGGGGGAAGTGCAAGTCATCGACGCGAAAGCTGCCGACTGCAGCGACTTCGTCCTCGCCCGTGGGCCACAGCGACTACAACCCCCGAGCATCGTAGATTATTAGAGGAAGGAAAGGAGAAGCGCGCAGTCGCCGAGGCTGCCTTTGAGATATTTACCACACCATGATATAAATTATACACACTACGTTGAGCTTTGCACTTGCACTCTTGCATCTCTTGGCGGTCGCTATCCTATCCGTGCAAGCGACGGCAACGATGAACCAAGCAAGCTGCGGTTGCTGCCATTGCGACGGGTGCCCGCTTCTCCGCTGCTTCAGCGCACCTTACTGATAACAGGCGCTTTTGCAGACCCGGCGCGACATGAACCGCGGCGTCCTTTCGCTCCGGTGTGAAGGGTGAAGTACGATGGTCGCGGATCAAGTTTAACGCGCCGCTTGTGTGGTTGCCGGAGCTCGAGCGCCCACGCCATTCTGTTTTATTCAGCCACTACGCCAACGGCAACAATCAAGCCGAAGCCGAGCGAAGATGACCCGGATGGCGCAATGTAGCTATCTTGGCGTCGGCCCTTTCTGCTTTCTTGGGAAGCGTCAATCGGGCCGAAATCATCAATCCGGCAATGGACATGCCAGGCATCTCAAGTGGCGTGCCCATGGCGAGAGAATGCCGCTGGTTGTCCCAAGCTACAGCGCGCATGTAAAGCTAGCGCTGCCTTGGGTACGATCTCGGCGAGACACGCCGTTGATGACTCGCTCGCAGGGTGAAGGTCCACCTCCCTCTTAAGTCCGCGGCGGAACGTCGGAAATGTATGTAGATTTGGTGTGCACACACGTACTATATCCGCAGATCGAAAGGTCATTTTGACGACGGATCTTTCTTTCTGGCTACCGTGCTGTCTCTTCCTTCAGAGATCGCGCGACCAAAGCAGCACCTAAGCACCTCTTCAACCGTCAAAAGACAAAGCTTTCGTTCCCGTAGTTACTGGCAACAACTTCAACTTGCCTCTGGGACAAATTTTCGCCGGTTTTGCTGGTTTATAATACTTGCGCACTGGTTGTCGGGTGTAGGTCGCTGGAAACCTGCCATAGTTGCCATTATAGAGCGCGGGGGTGTCTACACTAATTTGTCCGTTTTGCCAGGATGCAATTGGCAAACAATACGGGCCGTCAAACAGTGGCAGCCTCTGGTTTCGATGTGGCTCAATTAACACTTACATATCCGCGTACAGAAAGACACCGTCGTTGTTGTGGCGTTTAGGAGCTCGAAGCTCGTGAGGAAGTTGCCGCCTTTCCAATTGCTGTTCCCCCACCGAATCGATGTAACGTGGAGTTTTCACTAGAAGAAAATCACGCTAGAAGAAAATCACTCAATTTCAGCTCCCCTTCCCGCTGCATATGGGGAGATCCACAGACCGGCATTTCGTTTCACCTAAGCTTGCTGGAATTTGCTGTACCGGTACAGTGCTAAATGCTGGGTACATGAATTTGAAGCGCATGCATTCTGCTTCGTATGTGTGTACCATATCACGCCGACATTTTATTGCTGTCAACATTGTGCTGCTCAACCCATTCATCACACAAGCAGCAATGACGAGCTTCGAATCGATCAATAAACTTCTGACGAACAGGGTAACGGACTTCCAATGGCGACCATGAATACCGGATCGCAACCTCTTAATGAAAATATTGTCCACTTACAGTCGTGCTTGAAGCCTATCGCCTCATAAATTTTGTGGTCTTCGTGCTAATAAAGCCCTACCCGATCGTTTCTTGTGCTCTGCAGCGTTGCACGTGGCCAAGGCAGCGAGCTAATCGATCGCCAACGTGACGGAACTCCCGTCACGGACGTCCTTGTTGACCAGCGGAGCACCTTCGCGGCAAGTGACGATCGTCTTCCTCTAAACGACCCGCTCTCACCGAATTCGGGATTGCTATGGGCTCACCCGGCGCCTGCTCTCATCGTTTGGTTAGTCAGGTGTGTCAAGTCATCCAAGCACCAACTCGCCACGATGCGGTGCGTGTTCGAGCAAGACGCTACAGCCCATCCTTGCCCAAGTCGTGTTCGCCTGCAGCGTGCAGCGAAACTTGCCGGGCGTGCGTATACCGGTAACTTGTAACTTTGCACGGGCTCATTCCCCTCCTGTGTTGAAGTGCACATCGAGCTGGCAAATTGCGGTGTAGCTTATGATCTGCGCAAAATAATACCAGCCCAGCGTGCGCCACATAGCAGATCACGACACAATTTTTCGTCCATGGCGGGGCGGAGCACCTACACTCAGCTCCCCCACAACATGACGCGAGATCCCGACGTCCGCCGTGGACTTGTTGGTAGGAAAAGCCTGCCATCGGACCATCGAAAGAGCGCACCTGGTTGGCTGGAAGCTGGAGATGAATGACGGCGGAAGGCGACAAGTCGCACGTGTACATGTACGCGCTCGTCTGAACTAGCCAGGAATCAGCAGCGATGGCTGCTCTCATCTTCTGCGGCACCGGACCAGAGCTCAGTTAGACCGGGCTTCAGCAGCAATAATTCACATCCAGGATCGCGTTCCTGGGCGGCGCTGGACGAGCCACCAGTGGAGGAGGAGGAACTTTGTAAGTTGGGCCAGTCCTATGAGCGATAAATATTATAGCGATAGACATTTGTTGCTGCTGAGACTTTTAATTAAAAATGTGGCACAGTTTTAGGGCTGTAATGCTCGGTCCTGCGAAGTCCGGTTTGCCACCGGCGGCTTACGAGCCACTCCATCCATTTCCTGCGCTGCTCGTCCAACGTGGCACTCGGCACGAGTGTGCTTGATTAACTCTGGCCCTTTTTAACGCGAGGCGGAAATTTGCTTGGGCTAAGAAGTTGTCTTGTCGACACCTCAGGAACAATCCCCCAGGAACACCAGTAGCTTCAGGAGCCAACCCGTCACGTCGTCAAGCACAGCAGAGGAGAGCGGCTGGGGCTGGCTGCGCGTGTGTGCCACAGCTCAAGTCGGCTCAAAACGCAATTTGCGCTCTACGACACACTTGTCCACCCTTGCAGCCCCAGTGCTCCCCGACGCGAAAAAGACAATATGCCCCCCAAGCCCGCTACGAAAGACGCCGATGACGCGCAGAAGCAGCGTCAGACGAACCTCGAGATCGACCTCCTCAAGAGCGCGTGGATCCAGAAGGACCGTGAGTCGCCCCCGGGCGGCAAGAAGTAAGTGAGATCGACGGCGCTTGGTATGGGCTGGAAGGAAGGAAGGAAGGAAGGAAGGAAGGAAGGAAGCCGAAGATCCCAGCCCCACCGACCAAGCTCGTCCGGAAGCCAATGGTCGCAATCACCGAAGGACCGTAGCCGCTCCGAAATGAATGGCCTGCGGGAGGCCGAGGACGAGCGGAGCAGACGCAGCTGCGACGCGCTTTGCTTGCAGACAGACGGGCAGCGAGCAGATTCACCCACCCTCTCCAATCGGCCCTGCAACCAGAAAACTCCCCCACTATCTATTCAAGTAGAAGAACAGCGCGCAAAATGCTAGAGCGCGCCCAGTGTATTTACACGTGATAAGTTATACGCAGTTAATTGATGTTGTTTGCTGTCGACGCGAGCGAACTTCCCTTACTTCTCATGTCATGACTTGGATGCAAGATCCTGTGTTTACGCGTTGCAGGCAGGCACCAGCCTGGTTGCTCGAACGCTGGGGGAACTTGTCGCGGGAAGACCGTAAGCTTTTCGGTTTGAATGGCTGGTGGCGATTGCATTCTCGCCGACCTTGAGGCAAAGTCTCTCGGCTTTTCTGTAGTCCACTGTGCCTGTCTGACTTGCTTACCGCCTCGGCATTGTCGACAATGAACTGGATGGCGTCGTCACTAGGTCGTCCGCCCCCGAGTGACGTGCCACCCACCGCCTGTCAAGTTGCCATCGAGACATTCGGCGCGAAATCGACGACAGTCAATGTTTTGCCGGCTCAATGACGCGCGTCTTGCGTCAAAGTCCACAAGATAGCGAAGCTCCAATTGCAGTTGGTTTCTGTAGCCATGTCTTCGGCACTGGCAATGAGAAAAGTATCCCGCCACCTGAGTTGCGATCCATCGATCTTCGCGTCTCACAAGCAACATACTGCAACATATTGTCCTTATCCGTCAAAGTCGAAAGATATTATTTTTTCATTTATGCAAAGTTTTACACAGTTTATCCATTGCTCGCAAGTGCCACATGCCCAATGCACGTGGCGGTTAGAAGGATGCAACGTGGCGCCTGTGTCCAAGCAGCAAGCATGTCGAAGATTCCTGCTTGAAGTGTGCGCCTCTGTTCCTCCGGAATGGAATGGGGGTAACAGAGCTGCCATCTGCGGGCGTAGAACGCGAAGGTGAAGGTTCAGGGAGGCTGCGAGTGATTGGCATCGCGCCAAATTGTCGAGACGTCAACACAACCGAGTCAGCTCTGAGCAACGCAGCCGAGCCGGAGCCGTCTTCCTAGAACCCAGTTGCACCTCGACGCGTGGCTGCCACAGTCTCAGTTCCACGCGTCAACGAGAAGGTCGCCTCAACTCGACGGCATTGTCGGTCGTCAAGCTGGTGGATGCTGGTCATCGCTTTTCCTGAGCTGTACAGGCGGTCGTCGTTGAGCCAATTCCCCTGAGCTGAGGCACGCGGCTATCCAAAGTCACTTCGTGTTGAAGTTGTTTTGCACCCAAACGGAGCTCTATATTGTCGACCGTAGAGGCTTGCCCTCAATGAATATCTTGCACTCGTTCCAAGCTTTTTTGCGCGAATTTTGCTTTTCCTTGGCATTTTTTGCTGTTGTTAAGTCATTGGCACTTATCACGTTTTGCGGTGGCATATGGCGGAGAGGATAAATTGTGGCACGCATGTTGCTGTCAATGCGCGAACCAGACCATTTACATTATCGAAGCAGTCATCTGACTGCTGAAAAAACAAAAGTCGTATGATTCGTAGGAAGACCGAACGGATGAACACGCTGTACACGAGCGCAATTGTTGCGCAACTGCACAGCAGCAAGATAAAATGTAGTTTCTTGGCGAAAATATTCGCACCCTGGCGTGCTTGACATGTATTAATACCGAAGGTGACCGAGATGTACACCCTGAAAGTGAAGTACCTAAACTAAAACTGCAACTAACCTGTACAACCCAAAATAAGAAGAGGAGAACCTGCTATCCTGAATAATCAAATGATGCAGGTGGCACTTCAACTTCTCGCTGGTCGTAATTCGGCACTACTCGAATGAATCTCTGTCTTGTGTCTTCGTTCGCGCCGTCGTACCCCCCTCCGCTGGATTCTTGAGCCCTGTTTGCTCGATCGATTGATCGCCTCGTTCGCCGTGGCATCGACATGTCGGCGGCCTTTGTGCAGCCTCGTCGCATGTTGATACAGTAGCCAGCGGCCGGTTGTTTCAACGTGGCCTCATCGCCTCGTCTGGCAGATTCAGGAGCAATTGCAGGCGATGACGAGCGCTCTAAACACCCAAACAGCCCGCGTCGTCGCGCATTTGTCGTGTTGAATAATCCGCTTCCATTCGGAGGTCGCAATCGGGCGATCCGCAGACAGTGCGGCCGGTCTCAAATACTTTTGCGATGAGAAAGCGCTGCAGTATGTAGCACGAGTCGACGGGTGCTGGCTGTACACGTACGGACTTGCGCTAAGATCGGAAAGTGTCGCGGCCTGACGTGCTGGAGCTTGTTCTCTTCCTTGGGACAAACGATCATCGCATTGTTTTAGGCCTCTCCGTACCTTGCCCGCAATCCGAAATTCGGTGTGTTGTTGCACTGGAAGTAGTACTGTACGCTAGGATACGCATCCTCCAAGACCCTGGACGCACAACGACACCAACTGCGACGTTGTGTAAGTACGTAGGACCTGGATAGTTGCTTCCTGTTGCTGCACGTACCTCGAGAACAGCCTCCACGCGCACCTTGACGTTGCTCTCGAGACGGGAGACAAGTCGCTCGACCTCGGTCTTCTCTGCGCCTCGCTCGACAAGCGTAACGATCTTGCTGATCTTGCGCTCAACTGACAGGAAACGTTGGGAGTCCTAGACGCAAAATGAGGATCAGTACAATCTCGTCTACGGAACAAATTTGAGGAAAAGTTCTACCTCTTTACGCGTGTGTTCTCGGAATTCGTGGTCTCGCTCGACAAGCGCCTTCAAGTTCTCAAGCTCATACAGACTCTGCCGCATCTCGACGAGTTCATCCAGAGCTTGTTGATACAGAGCAGTTTGGCGCTTCCCCTTGATCTCCACGTCTCGCAATTGCCTCGCCAGCGCTTTCAAAGGTTCTAGTCGACAGCAAACCGTAAGAAAGGGAGTAGTCCCACGAATGAGAAACTGTAAGCACGCACCTTGTGTGTCTGTATCGAGCTTCTTGACGTAGTCTACCATGCGCTGCTGGAAAGCCTCGAGCTTCTGTGCACAGTCGGCTGTAGCGTCGGTTGATTTGGTGTCTAACGTTGATACGGTGTACTCCACCGTCTCCATAAACGTCTTGGCGTGTTCCTGCTGTTTTTCCACCAGCAATTGGGTCTGTCCTAGTTGAGCTCGCATTGTCTGCATCAGCTCTTGATGGCGTTCAACCTGTTCTGTAAGTGCTTGACAGTCTCGAGTCTGGTGACGGAGACGAAATTCGAGACGTTCCAACGCCAACTGGACATCAGTGAGTCGCTGTTCCGACTCCACTTGCAGCGTCTGCAATTGAGCAACCCCTTGCTGCTCGATCCCCGACGTCTTCTCTATTACCAGCTCAGCCAACGTACCCATCGCGGTTTTGTTAGCTGCAACTTGTGCGCTCGTAAACTCCAAGTCGCTGGCTAGTTGACTCTCTAAACAACAAAAGTATTAGCCTCCTGAGCTCTGTTTTAGCTCACCAGCCTCCTTACCCACAGCCTGGTGCCTCACTGAGTCCTTCCTGAGCTGCGTCACCGCTGCAGTGAGCTCCATGAACTCAGCACGCGTCACTTGACGAGCATTTGCATCTGCGGATAGAGTTGAAACGACTGTCAAGAGACTGTCCCCGGTCTTCCGCTTGGTCGATTTCTTCCGCGCGAGAACCATTCGACCAGCACGTCTTTTACCAACTTCGACGTAGCATCCACTGCAACTTCTCCATCTTGGGCGTTTCGATTACGAAAGTAATTTAGGGAAAGTCGTTGCACTTAGTCCACTGAAGACGTGCGACGGGCACGCTTTTGTCGTGCTATTCCTCGTACGAATGGGTTGCTCTCGACCTGGAGCTCTTGGTAAGTTGGTCCATACGCCTCCTTCCATTGGAACTCGATACTGACGTGGAGTGCTGGCTGGCTGCGAAGCTGTGGCATGTTCACTGATTGCAGGTTTACTGTCGCTCTCGAGCCTTTTGCTGCCGTACTGGTCCGAGATCACCGTCGTTGGTGGTACGGACAGCGGAAGCGCAGGAGAGATCACTTCGAATCTGGAAGTGGTGTTCGGCATTTGGGGAACTTGCGTGATGATTCAAAACCGCACAGTGGGCGAGACTCTACGCAGCTTTATCGTGCAGTCGACCACGTCAAACAGCGAGAGCGACGCTGGAGCTGCAGAAGCAACGTTCACGTGCGCCAGTTTCTTCCAGGAGGGCGTCGTAGGGATCCACTGTGAGGCGACACACGGTTTCTCTGATGGAAAATGCTCACGATCCGAACGCAGCACACCCAGCAGTCTCTGTGCGGCGGATGAACCTGTAGATATGCTGCTGCTCGCTTGGGATGAGGACCAGGAGCGCGGGACAGTTCATACCTCAGCAACAGAGCGACAACAAGTGGCGAAATGGCTCGGGCGCTTTCTCCCGGACATGTGCGGAGCTCCAGGCCACGCGACTGTCGTTCTGTCTGGGATGTCAACGGCTTGTTCATGTTTCGTCATCCTTTTAGTGCTTTTCGGTGTGATTTTTGACAATCTCGAGTCGCGAGTCGTACATGGTGGAGCGATGACGAGTATAGTGGCTGGTGTCTTGCAGGCGACGCTGATCGGCGTTTGGATGTTTGAGACGCACGTACTCCACCACGAAGGGAACCACTTCGGCACGGCGTTTTATCTGGGAGTTGCGAGCATCTTCAGCCACGCAGTGACTTACGTTGTTGCAATGCGTCATCTTCGCATTGAGAGGGACACACTGGTGGAGCTTGGGCTGCTGGAAGACGATGACGAGTCGATTGATGATATTTTCAAGACAAAAAAACTCGCTGATGACTGGGACGATGACAGTGATGCCAAACCTTCGTCTCCTCGCAAAGAGGACCTTTCCAGACAAGTTGAGCGGGTAGTGTAGACTGCGCAGTAGCAAAATAAAAAAAAAATCTCAATTGGTTCTCAGTCACTCTTTATCTTGTAACATACCGACGACAGTATCGGCGATAGCGAGCGAGGCGGTAAGACCCGGCGACTCGATTCCGCAGAGATGAACCAAGCCTGGGATGCCGTGGGAATGTTTATCCTGATGAATAAAAACGTCAAGACAAAAGCTTAGTCTGAAAACAGACACCAAACGCGCCAGATGAACTTACCGCGATGTAGAAGTCTTCAAAGATCTCGCCGTTGATCGCAATCTTGGGACGAATACCGCAGTAGTCAGCTTCCAGCATCTCTGCGCGAGCTTCAGGCCAATAGGCACGAATTCTCTCGGCAAACGTCTCCGCTTTCGATGGATCGGGCTGGTACTCGATGCTGTCGATCCACTGAACGTCCGGTCCGAAGCGAATATTCCCTGCAAGATCGACAGTTGCATGCACTCCCAGCCCACCAACTTCAGGAATCGGGTATACCAAGTGGCTAATAGCAAACAGTAAAAAAAAAAAATCTTAGTAAGGCACGACAGACAGGTTCCACCACTTAATTTGAGTACCTGAATGGCCGGTTCTTTGGGCCGAGTTTAAAGTACGTGCCCTTGGCGAACTGGTCCGGTACGGTGGGAAGAGGAAGGACAGGCGGGCGTTTAACACCTGCAGCAACCACTTTGTCCAGTAGATTCGGCGCAAACATCCCCGTTGCGTTGACGAAGTAGTCACATTCCACCTCTTGTTCATCCTCTTCGTCACTCTGCACCGCTTGAATCACGAACTTCTTCGACTTGGCGTCGTATCGCCCCCCTTTGACTTCAGTCGTTCTTGCCACCATTGCTCCGTGAGTCTCAGCATCGCCTTGCAGCGCCAGCATGAGTCCGTGCGAGTCCACAATCCCCGTCGAGGGCGAGAAGACAGCCTCGTGACAGTCCACCAGTGGCTCAATAGCTCGCGCTTCGCTCTGTGTGAGCAGCTTCAGATCATTCACGCCGTTCTGCCGTCCACGGTTAAGAATCGACTGGAGCTGTTGAGACTGATGCGAGTGCGATACTATCAGCTTGCCACACTTGGAATAAGGCACACCGAACTCTTCACAGAAACGGTAGAGCTGCTCTCGGCCTTTAACGCAGAGCTTGGCCTTCCAATTGTCCTTGGCGTAATAGATACCCGCTGGGTGGATACATGTGTAGCACGCCACAGATTTGTTTAGTCAACTTCAAGTTCAGATTGTGTACGCCACGTAAGATTTCAGAGTGATGGTAATTGTTGTACCATGCACGACTTCACTGTTCCGCGCGCTGGTCTCCTGCCCCACGACCGCGTTCCTCTCGATCAGTAACACCTCCATGCCTCGACAGGCAGCTGCTCTAGCCACGGCAAGCCCTACGACACCCGCACCAGCCACAACCAGCGTCTTGGGCGCCATTCTCTCTCAGATTCGGAATGAAGCCTGTGGAATCAGATCCCTCCTGTTATTTAGGATTTGATTTCTTTTGAAATTTTAGAAATTTAGAAGGTGTTTTTGGAACGGCCAGTTCCCAGCCATCCAATAGACGAAATTCCTGCGTATCATGAGCGACTCGGAAGACGAAGTGCTGGACTACGAGGAGGCGGAGGTGGAACTGGGCTTCATCTGTGATGAGCCAGTGGCTTTAAACGCCAAGCCGCTGCATTATGAACCGGATTGGACCAAGTGGGACGGTGGACAGGTTGGTGGACGTCCCAGTTGGCTCATTCCGTCCGTGAGTGGAATTCCGTCCACCGAGCAGCTGCAATGCAGCGAATGCAACTGTCCATTATCCTTCTTGCTGCAAATTTATTGCCCGCTGGACGACCAAGAGGACGCTTTCCACCGCACTCTGTACGTCTTCGTGTGTCGCTCTCCCGGCTGCAGTCGCCAAGGAGACGGCAAAGCTTTTCGTCTACAACTGCCCAAGGACAACGCGTTCTATGGTTCTGAAGCTGGTGCAACAGAATTGAAGCCTGTGGAGACGAAGGTGGACCTCTGTGCGTTGTGCGGACAACGTGCGACGCTCACGTGCAGTGCGTGCCATGTCGCCCAGTACTGCTGTAAAGCTCATCAGAAGGACCATTGGAGTACAGGAGGACACAAGCAGACATGTGCACAATGGTACGTGCTGTTGGATATTTGTGTTTTACTTATAAAGAAGATGATGACGTTTTTTTTTCTACTTTCTCGATATGAACAGTTCGGAGACCCGTACGTTGGTGGAATTGGAGGAGACAAAGGAGAAGATGATCACGAAAGGATCCAAGTGGGTTTTCCCCCAGCAGGATCTGGAAATTGACCATGAACCGGACAGCAAGAAAGCGATTAATGAGCATGAAGCCAAATTGATGGCCGAGTTTGAGAAGAGTGAGTCGAATTACTGGTTGATTTAGGCTCATAAACTTGTTGTCTCACTCGTTTCCTGCTTTAGACAAGGACAAAAAGGACGAGGAAGACGACATGGATATGGATGTGACGCAGCAAGAGCTGAACGATGCCCTAGGCCACACGAAGGACCAAGACCCCCAGTATGTTCGTTTCCTGACGCGTGTGGAATTGGCAAAGGACCAAGTGCTGCGCTACTCTCGCTGGGAGAACGAGGCCGTGCTGTGGGTGCATTCGGAAGGCGTTCACACTGACGACGTGCCACCCTGTGAACACTGTGGTGGTGAGCGCAAGTTTGAGTTCCAAGTGCTGCCGCAGCTGCTCAACTACCTGGGCGTGGACCAACAGAGCTCTCTGGGAGACATCACATCTCGTACTTGCGAGTGGGGGACACTCGCTGTCTACACGTGCGCGAAGAGCTGCCCCCTTGAGACTAAGTGCGCGCAGGAGTATCTCCACTACCAACCTGCGTACGCTGGCACCAGTTAAGCGGCAGCGAAGTCGACATTAATCATCAAGAGAGTCTCCATTTTTAGCCCAAGTCGTCTCGCTGTCTGATGCCGAGGTCACTTAGCGTCTTCAAGCCTATTGATAGGCCTCAATCTCCGTCGCTCGACTCCGTCGGGATATCCACATTTGCCTTGCAGAAGCCACAGCCTCCTAACGCCGAGAAGGAAATGTCGTCGCTGCGTATTCGCACCAAGAATAAACTGCTTACGGCGTTCGGCGCGGCCAAGCCCAGCACCAACGTGGCCTATGATATGGCCTACTCGGACTTCGAGTCGACTCTGCAGCGACTCACAACGCTGGACTCGGCCTTGAAGAGCTACGCTGGATCGCTCAAGACTTTCCACGGCTCGGCCAGTTCCGTGGTTGGCGCTATTGACGGTCTGTCGTCGGGAGGCACGGGCACTGCCAGTTTCCAGCAGAAACCGGTCGGAGCTTCGGAGATGCAGCAGTTCGCCGGTGAAGCTCGTGTGGCGTGTGCAGATGTGGATATGATGGTGCTGCAGGAAACATATGGGCGTCTCGAGCAGGAGGTTCTGCTCCCCGTGAGAGGCTGGCTGCAACATGCTCAAAGTCTCCAGAACGCAACCGCAGCATACCTAGAGACGAAGGCTCTGTACGATCACTACTCGCGCAAGGTCATCGGGTTGCGTGAAGCTCACGAGAAACGAGCCGGCAGCGGCAAGAGCGAGAAGACCAAAGACACGGAGCGCATGTTCCGTAACGAGCAGAAGCTGGCAGCTACGACGCAGGAGTACACCCGCCTTTCAGACACGGTTATCCGAGATCTACGAGCGTTCGTCATGTCCCGAGACGCGGCCTTGGCTCCTCTTCTTCGGCGCGTGCTGCGTGGTCGCGTCGTTTACGCTGAACGCATCAACGAAGCTACAGGTCGCATCCGTGCGCTGATTGAAGACGGCGTGGAGGAGAGTGAAGATGGCGGAGTTCTGGGGCAGTTCATGACGGTGGCGCAGAAAGGAGGGCACGTCGGGTCTGAAACCATTATGGCTGCAGCTACAGCTCCCCTTCCGGCCCCGTGCACGGTGCGCAAGTCTTCGTTCGAAGAGTTTGTGGGCGAATCTCCTTACAATAGTCCACAAAAGTCTGCGTCTATGAATGGTGGAGGTTGGGATGCATTATCCACACCTCCACCGGAGAACGAGAGGCAGATGCCGACGCCTGCGAACGGAGGTTATGGGTTCTCGGAGCCGAACTACACCCCGCCGCATGCTGTTCCGCAGTTTATGACGGTCAATATGCCTTCGCATGCCGCGACTAGCCCTTGGGGTGACGATTTCCCTGCGCCAGTGTTTTCGACAATGCCAGCCAACGGAGCGTCGTCGGCTTCAGGTATGCCGATGGTTCCGAGTCCTCCTCCGTCGCCTACGTCGGTGGCAATGAACCCGTGGGATGCCTTCCCTGCAGCTTCAGCTCCGTCGGCGGATTCCTTCGGACAATGGGGAGGAACTGGATCAGGTCAGAACTCTTTCCAGCAGCAGCAACAGCCTCCAGTGACTGAGTTTCGCGATATGCACTTGAATGCACTGGGCTCTTTCCGCTAGGATATACGAGATACTGTAGAGCTGATGATTTGAATCCCTGTATATCGGGGTAGCAGAAAGAAAAAAAAAACGATAGCAATTTTAATACTCTTGAAGCCCTCAGTGTATCCAAAATGTCAGCTTCAATTGGGAAAAAAAAAATCGTTTCAGAGTGATGGTCTCTGAGGAAACCCAGCCATTGCTGACAAGCGTGGATGTCGTGTGCCGGGAAGTCCCGGGGTTGACGAACCACCAGCAGGCTGTGCGACGAATTGATGCGTTCCTGGACTACTCACTGCGGTTTAGTCTCGGAAATGCGTGTGAGCGGCTTCCTCTACGGCTTTTCAAGCGTGTGTTCGTAAAGCTAAAGTGGAGCCAAGCGGATTTCGTTCTCGGGTTAAGGATGGCAGCTTTTGATGAAAGGATTGGTGTGATTGAGTCGCTGTGTGGGGTCGGGGAGAAGACGCTTAACGTCCCAACGTGCGCTTTGCTGAGGAAAGCGCGTGTGGTGTGGGTAGCTGCATCCAGAGGCCGCCTTCCGCTGCTGCAGTGGCTGGTGGGGATTGGCGTTAAACTAGATGGTGAAGAGTGCACAGGGCTGTCGGACGCTGCTGGTGAGGGCCATCTTAATGTAGTGCAGTGGCTTGTGGAGCATGGCGCAGCGCCTGATGGAGTAGATTACGAAGGACGCACAGCATTTCATTGGTTTGCCGCCCATGGAGATTTTAAGATGGCGAGGTACATGGTGGCAAACGGAGCTGATATACATCTCAAAAGTGCTGACGGTAAGACGGTGCTACATTTTGCGGCCGAAGCTTCTGAACAAAGCGTGGATTTGGTGAGATTTCTGCTGGAGAAAGGTGTTGAAGCTTCCGAGAGTGATACAAAAGGTCAAATACCTTTGCACTACGCTATCCTGTCGCGTAATTTTGAAATCGCTCGGTGTCTTATGCAAGAGCGCTTCAATGGTGAAGACCCCCCTTTGGCGTACGTGCAGACAGCTCTCTTTGAGGCGGCTACAGGAAACTCGGTCAGTACTGTCGAGTTTATAACAAACTGTTACGACCCCCCATCGGCGGACTTGCACCGTGCTCTCGTTGAGGCGATAAAGAGAGATTGTTTCCGTATTGTGAAGCACTTGATCGAGTATGGTGTGGATGTTCACGGAGCAACGTTTCAAGGACGAACTCTACTACACGAGGCAGCTACAAACGGAGCTATTCACCCCATCGATCTGCTACTTCAACAAGGATTAGACATCCATGAAGCGGATAAATTCGGGGCGACACCTGTCCTTGAGGCAAGTCGACATGGCCATACCGAAACTGTGTCCTGCCTGCTTCTGGCATCAGGTAGTATCAACGACAGAGATCTTGCCGGTCAGACAGCTTTGCATCTTGCCGCACAGGGTGGTCACAAGGAAACAGTGTGTTTGTTAATGGAGAGAGGTGCTGACATTTCGAGATGCGATAAGCGTGGATGGACGCCGCTGCACCATGCAGCGGCCGGTGGTTTTGCTCCAGTCATGAAAGCTCTAATGGCACGGGGAGCCTCGCTAGATTCCAAGACAAACTCAGGATACACTGCCGAGATGTTGGCCATGCAAGGTGGATACTCAGATGCGGTGAAGTTTTCGGCCATGAATGAGCCGAATGATCCTGGATTTGAAAAATACAAGGGATACCTGCTCGACAATATGGATATACATTTGACTTCGATCACACAGATTGAGCAGGAAGGTTCGTGGCTGGGAGCGCCTATCCAGGTCAAGTTAAGAAGGCAGCAGTGGACATCTCAGTCATTTGGCGAAGCGCTCGATCGATGGTCGAAGTTGAATCACCCGCACATCTTGAAACTGTACGGCTTCAGCCATGGCGATCGTATACGAAGAGAACCCTATTTTGTTTACGAACGCCCGGCCTACGACAGATTACTCGACTCGTTTGGTGCTGTTGACAAACCAGTGGCGATGAAGGAAATTTGGGGGAAGCTTTATCAAACAGCGCTCGGGGTACAGTATTTACACAATCGCGATATCGTTCATGGTTATCTGGACATATCTAGCATAGCTGTCGCTTCAAATGGCGAGGCAAAACTGCACGTATTCAACGGTACTATGGCAGATTGTACTGCAACCCCTGAAACCCTCGTGGGACTGCCTCCTACTTACGAGTCGGATGTCTACGCGTTCGGCTTACTTCTTGTTAAAGCCATTGCTAAAGGCAGTCAGTGCGGCGGAGGCATTTATGATTCCGACGACACAAATGATGCTATTCTATGTGGAAAACTCCCAAGTAAACCCGAAGTTATGACTATGACTCAATGGCAGCTAATTGAGCGGATGTGTCGCTACAATCCCAGCGATCGTCCGACCATGACAGACGTCGTCCGTGAACTGGAAGGTTTTTCAAAGGCTACCTTGACAAGCGAAGAGTTTTGCACCGACTGGAAAGTATCGGGTACAGAGCTGACCCTATGGAGCAACCTCGAAGATGTTCGTATAGGTCGCATTTCTGTATCAAATCTGCTTGCCCAGGTTGAAGACCTATGTAAGGAACCAACTGGAGACGCCACAATAGTTGACGAGATGCAGTGGGGTGTTTACCAGCGACTATTGGATATCTTAGGTCAGCTCAAGTCACAAACAGGAAAGCCAGACGAGAAGACAGTAGAGCGGTACGGAAAGCTTCTCCGATACTTTCTCATGCGACTTCAGACAGCGAGTGACGGCGACTCATCGCTGGCTGCTACCTTGGCAGCAAGCAGTCAGGGTGCCGACGATATTTACTCCGTACACCAAGATATTGATATGTTTGCGGATTCTTCGGGTCTCTCTCGATCACAGCAAGTTCATCAGTGGAAAGATCTGTGGCAGCTTCGGCGTAAAGAGCTAGAACATGGAACACTAGAGCAACTAGGGAAATTACCTTCACTTTTAGAAGAGGTGGAGGACGAAAAGGAGCGAGAAGAAGTGTTGACGCATCTTCGCTTTGAGCTGAGCAAACATCCTGTGAGCTACGCCACCAGTAATGAGACCAATTTACAACTCGCGAAGGCTGCTGTAGACCGTCTCTCGACATCGAGGAACCCGAACTGGTTCATTCCGGCCCATGAGGTCAAATTTGATAAGTACGACGAGTTTAGTCGGGGCTCATTCGGCAAAGTGTATCATGGAAGCTGGAACCGCTCTCGAGTTGCAGTGAAGAAGGTGGAATTGAATAGTGAAGCGGACGAAGAAGCATTCCTGAATGAGGTGGAGGTTTGGCATCAGCTTTACCACCCAAACGTGGTGAGATTGTATGGGGCATGTCATGTCCAACGACCCTTTTTCGTGTGTGAATTCGCAGGTGGCGGTCAACTAAATCATTACGTGAAAGAACATCCCGATGAGCTGTGGCAAAAACTGTACGAGAGTGCTCAAGGTCTTCGATACCTGCACTGGAAGCGCATCGTTCACGGCGACTTGAAGTGCAATAATATTCTTGTTGGTAGTGATGGTGAAGCTCGATTGACAGACTTCGGTCTAAGTGTTGTGGTATTCGATGCGAATGACAATACAGAACTCGACAGCAACCCAAAAATGTCATTTGGTGCAATCCGCTGGAAGGCACCTGAGGTGCTACAAGGAAAAAAATCTACCTTCGCCTCGGATGTTTACTCATTTGGGATGTGTATTATCGAAGCTCTTACTGGGAAGTTTCCTTGGGGATCGCTGCCGGACATCGTAGTTCGTCATCATGTCTTGGAGGACAAGAACATTCCGTTGCATCCGAAAAATTGTATCCAAGCGGTTTACACTCTTGTCGAGCGGATGTGTCGGTTTGATCCACGCGAGCGGATTGGAATGAATGCCGTTGTCGATGAGCTGAGAGCACTGGCTTGACTTTTTGGACGAGATTTACATTGACTTCTTGGGAAACTTCTTTATTTTCTCTGTCAAACAAAATTGGTGCTGTAGTTGTCCTTGATCACCAGTTCACTCATGGGCCCGGACGCGTCTTTGACGGTGCTTCTCGTTTTCAGCGCCATTTGCTTCTGCAGTTGGGCAGTATCTCGCTTCGCCACGATGATTGAGTGAATGAGCGTGCAGGCAGTGCAGAAGAAGGTGACACCAGCAGCTACCACCGACCCGTACATGGGAGGCCCGTAGACACTTGAGCTGTCGTCGGAATCAGAAGAAGATGACGAGTCCGAAGCTGCTTCAGTGCAACGAGGACCTGTCCACGACTTCGACGCGCACTTGCAGCGTCCGT